>JAYKAV010000459.1:78154-94235 GCA_035582835.1 Phoebastria nigripes | reverse complement strand
GAGCACTGGGAGACGGCTGCGGCGGAGGACCTCGTCGTGTCCAGCCTGCGCATCTTTGGGCTGAACGAGGAGGCCCTGGTCTGGCTGCTGGAGCACTCCCTGCAAGACTACAGCCACCTGTTCGTCTGCTGGCTCGTCGACTTTGTCGCGCTTCGGTGCGGCGAGGAGGCCCGCCGATGGTTGGACCGGGAGGACTCCCGTGCTGCCGGGGGGCAGGAGGGCCGCCCTGCGGGYGCCCCCAGCCCCGCTGCCTCCCCAGGGAGTGCTCCCATCTCCAGCCTGGTCCCCTCCAGCAGCCCTCCTGGTCCCACCGTGGATGAGCTCTCCAGCACCTCGGTCACTGCCCTTCGGGGCGACCCCCGTGAGGAGCCCCACCAGGAGCTGGGGGAGAGGGCTGCCGGTCCTTCCTCTCCCAGCCGGGGCAGGGACCGCTTGTGTGGGGGGTCCCGGCGGTCCCCGAAGAGGAGGGCCGGCAGCCCCCAGGCCTGTTCACCGCCACGCAAGAAGCCACCCGGCCAGCGGCACTAGGAGGGCAGCCCAGGAGCTGGCAAAAGCAAGGCCAGGCCAGCAACTGGGGCACGCATCGGTCCCCAAGGGGGCCTGGAGGCTCTCAGCAGTAATTTAATTATTTCAGAAGAAAATAAAACTATGAAAACTACAGACTTGAGTCTTAGTCTGTCATTACTAGCAACGCAGTTGCTGCTGGACAKGCTGGAGGTGGGCATGCAGAGRAGGAGGAAGGTGGCTCCAGAGCACAGGCTGGTGCTGCTGCAGCCGGGGTGCTCTGGCAGGGGGAGGCACGGAGGTCCTGAGTCCTCCTGGACGGGCGCAGCAACTTGTTGCCCCAACTCGTAAATGACCCCTCTTCAGCAGATGGGCACTGTCAGTTCCCCAGCACTCCTCACCACCACCGATACCTCTCCATTGCGTGGTCTCTGCAGGACTTTCCCCACCACAGCTCCTCTCTGCTGTGAAGGAACCCTGTAAAAATGGCAGCAAGGTGCAAAGGTGTTTTTCACTTGCATGGAGTGCACTAGGATCCAAGGATCCCACTGTTAAACCTGCAGAGTTACACATTAGTTGATGATCCTTGCAGGGAAGGTATAATCAGATAGCAACGTTTCATTGCTGTTCGTCACTCCTTTGAAAGGATTTCCTTTCAGGGGGAGGTCTCTCCTGGAGATCTGCCTGTTTGGTCTCTCTCCGGTTGTGCAGGGGCATGTTGGGTGCCTAGAGGGCAGCCTCAGGCTATGATAGCTCCTTTTCCGGCAATAGCCGGTGTCCCCAGGGAAAATCAAGGTCTGCAGGCAGCCCTGTGCATTATGAAATTGTTCATGCTTGGTGGAAAAGGGGTGTCCTGATGTCGCAGGAAATGCTGAAAGCCAAAGATCAGGCATGTCAGAGTAGCAGAAGGAGCGCTAAATCTCCTAGTCTATTTTGGGATATACAGCTGAATAATCCTCACCACTTACAGCAGTCTATGAATCAGCTCAAAGTTCTTCTCCTCACAAATATGAAGCATTTTMAAGTCAGCTGTCCTTGCAGGAGACCACAAGCGGTCAGTCAGAATGGTATCAATCTGATCCTGTACTGTAAAGCGTGACTTTATGATACAGATTCAGGTTGTCTGCTCAAGTGCCACATTCTCTCACTTCCCATATATCTCAGCAACTTCATAGATTTTTATGTTATCAGCTCAGAGCCATGCATTCTCAACACCCATTGAGTGTATCTTTTCTTATACTAACCTTTAATTATTTTAATTGTTTTTCAGTTTACACCCTAGTAACTACTTTGTTCACCTCTTGAAGTACTCTCTTGTTTACTCATTTTTGGACTTAGCATTGTAATGGGGAGAACAGSACAGTGAAACCTGTGCACAGCTACTGTGTGAGCAACACCATGACCTGAGATAACAGCAGGTGATATGAATTTCAGTGTCTGATTGACTAGAAAGGACACTACAGAAAGACTTTGGTTAATCTAGTAAACTGCCAGATCTGCTGTCTGAGAAATAAACCCAATTGCAAATGCTTGATAATAATGCATGTGAAGAAATTTTGGAGGTTTGGGGATGATTATGTTGCATAATGGTATATGCCCTGGGCCTGAGCAATATCCTGTAACCCTACCGTGTTACATTAAGCTTTCTCATGAGAGCAGAATTTATTTTACTATCAGTTAGCAGACATTGTACCATCTGAGTCATAATTCATAAAACAACTGCATACAGCAAGGAAAACAGCATTGGTTATTTGCGATGTACTGCAAAATGAGAATTGCTTCAGTTTGCTCTAGACTCACTAAGAAAATATTTTTCAGGACTTGCTAAAGGTATTTGTATTTTGAAAAGGATTATCAAGATTACCACAGCTTTTGTAGGTCTATGGAATCTGATTTTCTCTATTTCACACAGCTCCATAAACCATGCATATATACTTTCGAACACTTAGGACATGTATATCCTCATTAACTTCCCTGTCTTTTCTTTCTTATCATTCCTGCTGCATGTGTTTAATATTCTCTTTTATAATGTTTCTTCTCCTGACTGACTGATGCAGATTTAATAGCAATATAGGAAAGTCACAGATGCTGGTTGTGACATTGCAGCTGTAAGCATTTGGAAGAGCAATGAAAAAGAGAAAAACTTTATTCATTTACAGACAACATTGTAATTATCTGTGATGGATAACGTGAGTGGGTGGAAAGGCTCTATCCCTCATTTAGCAGCTACTTTAATATCACCCTTGGGACAGGGGATTCCAGAGCAAATCACATCTGATGCCAGGAAAGAGGGACTCAGAAACAGGTTTTGAAGCAGAGGCTGGCTGTTCCACCTGACCATTTGCAGGATTTCAGTACAGATGTGCAATCCAGTGAAGTATGTGATCCGTTCAGTCTAAAACTGACAATGCAATTACAGTCTTGATTACAATCTGACATTTAGGTAAATCACTATCCCTTTTTGATGTTTCCCTGTCAGCTCATGAACTGAACCCAGTGATTCACTCTTCTTAGCTATGTAAACCCAACTGAAAAAACTGCAAGGCTGAGTTTGTTAGGGAGGGTTAAAATTTGTGTGGCAATAGATGTACCCTACTGTGAGTAAAAAATTCTCCCTAGAATTATTTTATTAGTTTTATGGTAAATGGAAGCCAAACACTCCCTCAAATACTTGGGAAAAAATGCCAGAATTGCCTATTGCTTGCATGTATGTGATGATAAGCTACCTCTGCAGAGACCAACAGGAGCTACGGCTGCTCCCTGTGTTCACAAAGGCAAATTCAAGAGACTGTAGCCTTTAAATTTTCCTAAGAGCACCACCTTGATCTGTCTATGGCATACACTGGTGCACCTGAGGTCAGACTATGTTTGTTGTGGGTTACTTTCTCATTCTGTTGGGCTTTTTGATAACTAGGGGATGGACAGCACTACCTGGCAAATGTATGCTGCAGTTCATTAATCTTCTGCTCTGATTATGATTCTGTACTGAGAATGTCCTGGAAACCAAAGGATTATTGTTAGTGGTGGTTATTGTTGGGTTCAGACACCAATACTAACCTTGCTCTGTCTCAGGACTGTAGATCTTGGCAACCAGGAAAGGCTTCAGAAATGCCTGCAACCTCATTTTTGGATGGGTGAGGTTGAACATCTGTGTGGGTGTGAGGAGAGACAATAAAAAGAGGGTCTGGCCACTAAAACAAATTTGGAGGTTTGAGATCCCAGATGCAGCTGGCTAGCAATCTACCTGACACATTCACTAGCACGAAACCACACGTAGTACTGGTCATATAACCTCCTTTTTCTGTCAGATGTCCCTCTTTCTTTTCTCTTTTTAGTTAATATCATGCATTCATCACTGGATATTTGAAGTAAATAGAAGGAAGTAGTGGAGTATGTATTTAWTTATCAAAGCAAATCTGGCTAGTTTTAAGACTGACCACTGTATGTGGAAGAGAAACCAGAAAGAAAATGAAGCCATCTCTTCTGAGATGATTTAATCTGTTTTACAAAATCAATGAATAAAAAACATCCTTCTGTGCAAATACTGTGTTTTAAATGTTGCTGAGAAGTATTTTAAGATGTGCCCACCAGTACATTTCTTTGACTTTGAGGTTTTTTGTGGACATCAAGTTTCCCTGCAGGCTCCTGTTATTCTGTTCTTCAAGAACATTCACAGAAGCAGCATCATTTTAACTTACTGAGATGGCTCATGGGCACAGACTAACATACTAATTTGATGCAATGAGATATAGCCAGAAATTACATCTTTGCAGGACTTTATTAGTAAAGAGGAAAAAATTAAAATCACAGGAGTTTGCATCTAATGTGAAAGTAATCATGTTATCACGTGAATACAATGTTTGTAGAATACTTATGTTACTTAATCTTTGTGTTTCCCAGCCATGGATTGAAATTCAGTTCAGTCTTTCATGAGACAGATTCCTTGTACAACAGAAAATGGACTTGGTGACAGTGACTGTACAGGAACCAGACTTTCTGTTTGGTGGCAAATTTTACAAGTTTAACAGRAAGTTTTGAAAATAACTCTCATGGAAAAAAGTCCTTTGTGGTAATCAAAACAAGATGTCAACACTCTGCAAATAAATTTTTAAAGTGAGGCTAATACAAAAGTTCTTTTCAAAATGAAAAACCAAATTACTCCATTCTGGAGTTGTCCAAAAGAATGTTAATGGAAATTCTTTCCCCTTCTTTTCTTCATAAGAAGTGGTGTCAGAACGGAATATTCCTGTAAAATGTTGCCATTTTAATCAATTGGTAACTTCTGATGGGGAAAAACACTGCTGGTGAATTTCTCATCATCTCTGAACAGCAGGATATGCAAACAAGAAGTGGCAGCTTGTGGGATGCTGTGTAAGTATTTCTCAGTTGAAAGAAGAAGTTTGATTCAGGTATGGTTCAGAGAGAAGATTTGGTCCAGCTTTTATTTTACTGATTATTTTATTTAATTGCTAGTTAATTCATGTTGATTGTCTCACTGCTAGCCTTCTCCAAAGTAATACTGATTAGCTCTGTAGGCCAAGAAAAGTTTTGTTTGTCAATGCAGTAAACCAGCTACTGTTGTTCTTATGCAAACGAGCTGTATGCATCTATGCAGGGCAGAATTACAACATCCTTTGTTACAAATCAACAACATCCCACTGTTATGTGAGCTGTGCCGCCTTTCCATTAGCTCAGGCATACCAAAAGAAGCTGTCTGGGTAGTTCAGGGAATTGTTAATGGACTAAACCCCCCTTTTATGTAGTTCATTGGTTTGGACAGCTGGCCGTTTTCAGCAATTATGAAGAGTTGATATAACCCGTTGGCTTGTTTGTAATCCCTTGCTGGGAAGCAAATTGGTAGTCTCAAGCCAAATGCCAGTGAGAAGGGCCGCAGTAACAAAATCCGCCAGACAAGCTGCAATACCCCAGCACCTTCAGCCAGGAGAGATGCAAGTGGGCCAGGAGACCCACTTGCTGGAGGAGGGGACCTCCATAAAAACTGTCTTGTTGGTGCCCTGTTTCCTGGGGAGCTGCTACCATCAGGGCTGCCCTTGGAGTTGCACCTGCTGCATGGCAGCACTAGCAAAACAGGGAAAGGGAAACAAAGTGGGACCTGAGCAAGGCCAAGAGACCTCCAGGAAGGTGCCGTGGTGGCTGTCCCCTAGGAAAGTGAGGGAGAGCCGCAGGTCAAGTGCCCCTGAGGCCAGCTGGGGCAGTGTGGGGAGCTGGATGAGCTGGGAACTGCTCTGCCTTGCTCCCCTGAGGCATGATAGAGGAAGCAGGGATACATCTTATGCCTGAAATATGGTACTCCAGAGGAAGGAAGTTTGAGTGTTTGTTCTTTTCATAAAACTAAACTAATGTTCACCCAATGTTCAAATGCATGGTACCATTTATTTAACTTCCTCCCTGCTAAATGTTGACTTTTGTCCTTTTAGACTTTTTTTGGTTTCTCTTCTTTTTTTTTTTTACCTTCTCAGGAGTTGTGTAAAATTAATCCATGACTGTTGCATGTGATTGAGGCAAATGCATGGTTTTCTACTTCCCTTTTATTCCAAAGTATGTGGGAGGATTTTGTTTTATTCATTTCCTCCAACACACTTTCATAGTACTAATCCAAAAGGCAAGCCTAGAAAATTTCTGACTGAAAGGTAAAAACCATAGAAAGTCGGGTATAACTGAAAGCAAAGGTTTATAACAAAAGCAGTTCAATAAATTTAGTTCTGTTTGTTGTGGTCATTGCAGGTTCAGCAATAATGCAGTCCTCATATAGTATTACATCACATTCCTGGGGAACTCAGAGAAGAAATTATAGATATAAGATTATAGATGTCTGCATATCTCACTTAGAATGACCACAAAGGAATCCCCTGGAATATGATTGGGAATTAAATGAGGTAATTAGTTCTCATCTCCATCTCTGCTGGAAATTGCATGTTCTTAAGCACTTACATCATCCTCCTGTTTCTGATCCCGGATGATATTATTATCCACTCTGAGCGCTGTGTGGATGTTATCTTCACATCCCAGAAGGATGAAGGGATCCTTGTGTCTGCCACAGAAGCCTGCAGATGACCCCTCTTGTTTATGGGCTAGGTGTATGCAAGAGAAGTTGCAGCCTGGTTTCAGATGCCTTAAGGGGGAAGCCTGCGATTTGAATCTAAAGCAGCCGTTCAGGGAAAACACATCTTAAGGGTCTTGTTGCCAGGCAAAACTATTTGGTTTAGAAGTTGGAGCTCTAATGCAGTTTTCAACAGGATACTCAATGAACTAGTCTTCACAAAATAGGCAATAAACTTCTTGGCCTGCTTAACAGTAATATCTCTGGTGAACTGATTGCTGCAACACTTTTTCTACCCTTTATTAACCTAGAGGTGAGTGATGAGTTTTCAGTGGGTTCTGTGGCTGCTTYTCCCCAAAATGCAGAATAAAATTACTTTTCTTTCCCAAATGTTTGACTCCTTTCTTCTGTCATGAAAACATTATTTAAATTGTTCCAGCCATGAATGGAAATGTTAACAATAAAACCCCTTTCACTGAAAATTGTCCATGAAAGCAAATCCTGCATCCTTATCCATTCACCCTGTAGTTCATATTGACTAATGGGGAATAACTGGGCCCAGATTCCTTAATGCAACCGGTATATCTCTGGGCTTTTTGAAAAAGTTGTTATTTGCAGCCTAATACTTCAAGCTGTATTTCTACAGTGCTACACACACAGGAGCTTTCTATTTTGTGTGAATGCTAATTGTGCGGCTAATTTTCTATGAGAAATATGGCAATAACTGTAGCACATGCTTGATTTTTATTTTCCTGCTAGCGGTATTGCAGTAAAAATCACTGTGTACATGTTGGAAGAAGGAATGTGGGGAAGCTGTGCTTGCTTTTTGCTCTGTTGACACCCCATTTGCAATGACTTGATGGTTCTAGAAGGCCGCCTGAACAGGCTGGACCTGCTTTAGGACAAATATTTCTTTAAATTGACCTTTGCTTTACTTTCTTGCACCCCAAATTCAAAAGGAGAGTTTCCAAATTAATATGCAGAAGGAATATACCCACATGTTTCTTGTCAAAATGAATTTTTGAAGGAAGGGTTTCTTCAGCTGTTGTAATCTCAAAGCCACCCAAGGAGGGAAGTAAAATCATTGTGAAAGAAAGCAGTGCTGAGTTAGAGAGAAAGGTCCTAGACAGAAAAGACAGTGTAAGCATCTACTGCAAAGTGCCACTAGCTCCTTTGCCTTCAAAGGAAAATATCTTGCAAAATCAAGATGTTTTCTTTGCTTTCTGCTTATAAAAAACAATTTAAAAAGCAAAGAAAAAACTAAAAGAAGCATAATTAAGAAACCACACAAAAGTTAATCCAAGCCCTGGAGAACAGAAGTTTTTGTCCCTTTTTTAGGCTGATGGATTCAGCATCTGATGATTTGTATGGGAAAAAAAAAAGAAATATGGCTTTCATTACTCCATTGTGCCTTTGATTTCTCTCCTCAACTGTTATTTGTTTATTTGTTCAAGCTATCATGACTTTGAGTCACTTGTGATGTGTGGAGCAGCACAGCTCTGAGCTGGCTGGCAATAGTTCATAAGTGGCTCCCCCTAAAAGAAATCAGAATTTAACTCTCCTGACCACGGTGTTCCTTGTGTGAGATCAGCAGAAAACCTGCATTTTAGGGGCTGTGTTCCTTGTACCATGCCCACCCCTACAGTGATCCGACCCAATACACAGATCAGAGTACTCCTGGGGGAATATTACATCTTTGGTTTGGCCCTGTGGCACTTTTTGCTTAGCAAGGGTCATGATTTCCCTCCTTCCTCATCAGCTGTATCATTGCCCATCTTCCACTTCTTGCTCCTTTTCTTCCTACAGTTTCTCTCCGTACAGCACTTGGCCTCTCTCTGTCAGCAGAACACCTGTCCTCCACATGCCTCACTTCCCTAATTGCACCATGGCAAACTGAGGGTCTTTGTCCGAATTTCTTTGATAGTCTGTATTCTGGGTAAGGGGTGCCTAACAACGAACTTGTTAATAACTAGTTAATGAAGCAACTAATTATGCATGCTTAATATAGCAAGGACACCAAATAGTGTGATATCAGGCATCTTTTCTGTTGAAAAAAGTTTATAGCTGGCACCTCTCAGAGTAATTCCTCCAGCAGGTAGGAGGATGATGGCTCATATGGTAGCAGGTCTRTTTTTTGACTCTGACTGCAGAGGACTGGAGTAATCCTTCCTATCTGGTGGTTACCAGTCCCTCCAAAGGCTGGCTGCTGGCAGTCAAGTCGTGGTTGTTAGTCCCAGCAATCCTGCCCTTGGAGCTGGTAGCAGCACTCGCAAGAGGAGAAAATAGGGCAATTTCAGGTTCTAAACTTGTAAATCAGCACAAATTTAAAACCATGGTGGCAGCTGAAATATATGGGGAGTGAGGCAAACTGGGAATTACTGGGAAAGGAACGTTGGTTTCTGACTGCAGCATGTGTAGGGTGTGAGAAATTTCCTTCTCTGCTCCTTCCTTCCTCTCCTTTTGGAGGTGACTTCTGCCAGAAAGATGTAGATATCTAAACTGGAAAGACCGGAGATGAGGGAATGAAGGTGCTCTTCTGGGTGCTCTGGAAATAGCAAAGGTCTGACATTTTCCACTGGTAAGAGATAATTCTATACCATTTTCTGTCTTTCTGCTCTGACTTTTTTTTTTTTTTTTAAAGAAGCTTTTCACCCTTTTGGTTGTTTAAACTCTGAGTTTCATTTTGGTTTTGCAAATCCCACAGAATAAATGGTGGGTGGTTTCTCACTCAGTAAAAGCTATGAGAGCCTGGTATCTAAATAAGGGGCATTCCCAGAAGGAGGAATATTGTCTCACAGAAAATTCTTCAGATTTTTTGCACCTAGAGCTGCCATCTCACTGACTGAGAAGCAGCTAGAGGTATCCCTCCTGGCATCCTCTCTGCCACACTGCACAAAACTGATGGTGCATTTCCTTGCTAACAGCTTGATGAGGGCTGCACTGAAGGGGACTCTGCTTGGCTCCATGTGGCTTGACCATGGTGGAGGTCTCCCTGCTCCTTTCAGCTTAAGGTCTGAGGGACAGTCTTGGTCCAGGAAAAGGAGAAGGATGTTCTTATGGAGATAGCAGAGCCCACTCTTTTCGCTGTGTGAATGAGTGATCCTTGCACTGACCTTTTAAAACAGATGTGAGCATTTAGCAGCCAGGGTTAGTGATGCATCCTTAGCTCATGTAAGTGTGCTAATGTGGATGGTCTAAAAAATTGCATCTTATTTATTGGTGCCCCTGTATGCAAAGGAATGGAAAACATCTGCTCCAAACAAGAAAATCTGGATACTGGGTTTATTACAGGACCTGTTAGGAACAGACTGGTCTAATTTCTGGAGCCAAACCCATTCCTCATTTAATTTCATTGCTATCCCTATGAATTATGGCAGAAACAAGCCTATTTTGTAGTCTTTTTAAGATACTATTGTTAGTGGCAAGTTCAGACACTAAAAATTTTCCCAAAGATTTGCAACAGTTTCCAGCTTTTTGGGAGAACTGCCTTACTACTGCATACATTAAAGCATCAGAGGGCCAAGCATCTGAGAACGGATGTTTAATAGAAACAAAGCCAACACTGTGATCAGCTCTTTTTTTCATTCTCCAAAAATTGGTGGCAGACAAATAGAGATGAAAAAGTTAAATTATGAGATTTTTTTTTCCTCCATTTGGAAATATTGACTTCAACACATTGCTGGATGTCTGTGAGTAATGACATAAAGTGGAATACAACTTGCCTATCTAAAAGGAAGAGATGACAATGACAATGATGCAAAGAATAAGTCAGATAATTCTTTTTTCAAAATTGCTGTAAAAATCAGATAATAGGATTACATCTTTGTAATAAATCCACAATCACTCACTCCTTTTCTTGAGAAAGTAAAAATGGTTCTGAAATGTTTAACTGTGATTTTTTCTTTTGACTTGTAGAGCAAAACGGTTCTCATTAAACCTAAGAAGTCATAAGCTGAATCTGTTGAAATCAGTGGGAAGCTTTCTTGATTTCAGTTGTGTGCCAATTTCCTTCATAACATTTGTCACTTTTTTTGTTCCTCTTCCTTTATTCTATTTTTGATGTACATGTAGGAATAGAAGGAGAAATGGGGGGAACTGTTAGGACGTACAGTGTGGCTACCATGTGTTTTCAAATGCTCTACCTTCCTTCTGAAATATTAATTTATTTTCAGATGCCTCATACAAAAATTAACATTGAGTTATGATACTTCCAATTTTACATCTAAACAGTAGCACACAGACATTTGTGTCTTTCAAATCATAATAGGTAGTCTCTAGTAACAGAGGGTGATAGCTGATCACATTTCAAAAAACAGTATTTTCGTTTTGTACACAGAAAAGTATATCTTGGCTTCTCACAGCAATTTAAAAATAGCTGATTCTCTGTTTATAGGCAGGGAAACTGAAACATGGAAGGATTGAAGGATTTGCCAGAGGGATTTATATCCACAGCAGATATGGAAATAAAACTTAAATTTCCTGATTGAGCACTCTGTTATAACCAAAATGTATAACTTTTCCCACTCTTGAGTGCTGATGTTTCTGAACTAACATGCAGAAACCATTGTCAGAGAAAACTCTGATACTGGTAGTTTGGGGCAGGCGATGAAGAAATGCTATACTCTCTGGAAAAAACATTTACCAAATGAAAGGAGTTGGAATGAATTTTGACTTCTAATGCAGTATTTGAGAAGGTAGCTGAGTAGTCCTTTTTATGTATTTCTCATAAAACAACACCATTTCTCGCCCCCCCCCCCCCCCACCTGAAACAATAACTTTGCAGACCAATAGGAGCAGCTTAAATATACAATGTTTAGTTATGTATTGGTGAAATAAATGCAGGGAGGATCTCTCTTGGTAGGCTGTACTGTCTGCTTAGTGGTTGCTTCTGATGGTTGGGCTTTGCTTTTTATTGTTTCTGTTTCCTCAACTTTTATTTTTCATAATGCCCATGAATGGCTGTTCTGTTTTCTCAGCTGAGAAGCAGACTTGCTTGTCTGAGCTGCAAAACAGTGAACTGGGGGTAGGAGGTTTCTTGCAGACTTGACATGGTCACTGCATTGAATGTGATTTCCTGTTGGCTAATCTCCTCCCCAGGCATGGGAACCTTTCTGGGTTGGCTGCAAAGACAGCATGCCGATGAGTGGTGGGGATCTGAGCACTGGGTCACTGGTAGGGAACAGGAGCCCTTCACGACCAGCGTGGTAGCACCAGCAGTTGCAAATAGGAAGGAGGCCCATTTTTGGGAGACACCTGCAGCAAGAGAAAATTCACCAATTCAGAAAGGCTTTATACAGAAGGCTTTACACAAAAGGCGGAAGAGACAAAGAGAATTGCTGAGCCTTTCCCAGGTACTGACTGGCAAGACACGAAACACATCACAGCATCCTTGAGCCCTGCTTCTGTATCCTTGGCCGCTGATCTGAGCATATGCCTGTGCCTCTGGGGTGAGGTGAGGTGCCGAGGGACGTGTACCTGCCCCATATGCATGCAGCCAGCACGATATGAGCAGATAGGGATTCAAAGTTGCTYATCCTATGGCAAGAGCAAAACACAAATTAAAAATAAGATGTAAGGCAGCAGTGGCAGGCCATTGGGAGATAAGAAAATCACCCCTTGGGACCTGGTTTTCCAAAGGGACTGTGAGGTGCCCAGCAAACACAGATGGACCCTCTGCCTGCGTGCCCAGTRTTTGTGCTTTGCACACAGCTAGTAGGTGCCTATAGCGAGCATGTAAAATAGGCCTTACTTTTTACTCAGTCTTTTTGCTTAGAATATTGGAGGTTTTATGATTCATTTTCTTTAAGTACCCAAAAGAAATGAGTTAAATATTAGATGGAAACAGGTTTATTTCCCCTTTCATAAGTACATGTGCATCCCTGCTCTCTTGTGCTCTCTCTTCCTCTCTCTCTTTTGTGTTCACATCCTCCCAAACAGTTCTTGTGCTCACAGCTTTCTTTAACAGGACTTTTTTATTCTTTATAAAATTGAGACTTATAAAAGAAATAAATCTTGCTATTGTTCTCTTGGGGTGCAGCTGTGTTAAACTGTAATCATGGGAGTTGAAACAGGTTTCCTCTCACAATAACATTTATATTCGTTTCCTGACACTCTTTCCTAATAACATGAGTGTCTTCAGCTGACCAAAGGGAAAAAAAGCCCTCTGCTGAGCACTTCTGAAGGTAAAATAATACTTGCGCAGCACAGAATAGTTACTGCTGTATTACAGTGCTTTTTAAATTTTGTTGCACTGGATAAAGATCCACTAGATCTCTAATTTCCAAGTTAACATTTCCATTTTCCCCTGTTTCCCCTCTGTCTGAAGTTTCTCCTACTACTGAGACATCTTTTGCATTGAGGATTAATTAAGCCAGGCCTTGCTATCTACCTTACTTGCTTCTCTTGTCTTTTTCCTCAAAGATGAGCACAAAAGAGTGGATCAAAACATCTGAGAAAGAGGCAAAATAGAGCTTGCAAAGTCCCATGAGGATGGAAAAACAGGAGACTTCCAGCTCATTGGGGCACTTCCTCTGAATTCTGTGAGCAAGAGTGAAGTGGGTATCTTTGTATTTCAGCTTTTCTACCTATAAAAGTTATTGAAGTAGTAAAATGGTATTGTCTGCATCTCCTTTCTATGTCCAGACCCTTAGATAAAATATTTGTCTAAATATTAGTCTGATTTTAATCAGTGATATATACATAAATTTGATACTCGCACTTTGGAGAACAGATGCTAGAGATTGATACCTTAGTGGCTGAGAGCTCATCTTATGCCATTTTAACAAAAGGATGTCTTTTCCTCCTTTTTTTTTTTTGACATGCCAGTGAATAAATGATGTTTACAGAGCAGCCAAGATATTACAAATATTGTTGAAAACAGGAAGGAGTGAGCTCTTTTCACTTTCTTTTTGATTTCGGAAGATGTTGCTATGGAAAGCAATATCTGCTTTAGATAAGTGTGAAAAGCCATACAGAAAACTCATTTTTTTGAGGTTAATATTTGTAACCAATAAACTGTCTTTGTTTATATATGAGAGAGACTTCCAAGCCCTTCAGGAAAGCCTGCATAAGTATATATAAACACAAAACAGTCCCATGTTGTGTTTGCATCTTCCATGTCTGCCCTGCAGCTGACACATCCCCCTGTATGCTTTAATGAAGACCAAAAGCACTGTGAGCCCTTGTTATTATAACCTTTCCTTGAGCACAAGGGAGAACCTGGATCTGGTACCGAGTAAGAAAGAAAATAACATGAGAAGATGCTTTTTTTTTTTTTCCCCCAGAGGAACAGGGTCATGAAATTGATAATCTGCAGGATGCAATGCCTGGGTAAACTGCTCGTGTGGAAGGAGCTGCCAATAGGAAGAACATCTGTAAGGGGCTCTGTACTATCTCATCCTCACCGTGTCTCTGTTATTATACACTAAAGAGTACTTTTGGCAGAGTGCTGTCACAGACCTTTGCTGAATGTAATCCTTAGGGGCAGCGTAACAGATGCAGTCAGAGGATATCTGACCCAGCTGGTAAGTACCTGCAGAAGTGACTCAGAGATGCTCTTCTCTCCCCTTTCCTCATGTCTGCAGCTCTGTGGGAAGTTAACTGTTTCCAGTGGTTAGCAGAGTTATTCACAGTAAGGTAGAAACACAGACCTTGTAGATGCTGCCCATAGGCAGTATGAATCCTTCCTTGTAATTTGACTAAATGAAAACCAGCAGAAAGGAAAAGAAGAAAAGAGGAGTTACTTCAAGTTTGAAGACGAGAGCAGCTGTCCAGTCTGGAGTCTCTACCCCACTGTTGATTGATAACTGCTCTATTTTTTGCTCCAAGACAGATATAAGTTTAGAAAAGGGGTTTTAAGAGCATATTGGTCACACCCTTCTTGTTTAGCCTAAGAGGAGCACAGTTTAAAGCAGGTATTCGAAGCACAAGGCAGCTAGAGAGAAAGCAGAGAGGTAGCTGCAGCTAGGAAGAAGGCATTTTGGACTGGTGCCTTTAGAAATGGGAGGGCAAAATACTACCATTGAAGTTGTAAGGGCTTATGTGGTAGTAAAGGTGTTGAAGGAAAGCATAAGAAGCATGCCACTGATGCAATGAAGGAAGAGGAGAATGGAGAAAGGAAAATAATTCTGGTTAGAGAAAATGGCTTTTTTTGGTGAATCACCTGGAAGGGAGTGGGAAGGCTGCTCCACTGACGTCCATGGCAGCATCTGCCCACTGTAGAGTATTCACAAGCATAGTGTCCTGGTTCCGGCTGGGACAGAGTTAACTTTCTTCCCAGTAGCTGGGGGTGTGTGCTGTGTTTTGGGTTTGGTATAATAGGAGCGTTGATGGCCCATTGATGTTTTGGTTGTTGCTGGGTGGTGCTTGCACTGGGACTTTTTGGCCTCCCATGCCCTGCCAGGTGCACGGGAAGCTGGCGGGGGGAGCATAGCCGGGGTGGTTGACCCAGCTGGCCAATGGGGTATTCCATACCATGCGACGTCATGCTCAGTATAAGAACTAAGTGTGTGGGGGGCTCTGGCGTCAAGGGACGGGCTCTCACGTATCGGGCTACGCGTCGGTTCGGCAGGTGGTGAGCAGTTGCACTGTGCATCGCCTCCTTTGTATATTCTATTATTGTTGTTGTTATCACTGTTATTATTACTGTTCTACTTTGTTTTATTTCAATTATTAAACTGTTTTTATCTCAGCCCGTGATTTTTCCTACTCGTGCCCTCCCGATTCTCTCCCCCATCCTACCGGAGTGGGGGGTGAGCGAGCGGCTGCGTGGTGTTTAGGTGCTGGCCAGGGTTAAACCATGACAGTCCTTTTTGGTGCCCAATGTGGGGCACGAAGGGTTTGAGATAACAACAGATTAACTAGAGCGTATTAAGGAATTTATATCTGTTAACAGTTGTTGGTCACAATATTAGCTTATCTGACCTGCATCGTGCCCTCGTTTTTGCTGTACATGTTAAAGATTGGTGTTGGTTTCTGCAGTCTGCTGTGCTCTGCAGTGATTAGTGATGTTTTGCCTGGGAGATTTGTTATTAAAACACTGGCATTGGGCGTTATTTGGTATCTGGGGGTTGTACTGAAGCTGTTACTGTACTTTGGGTACCACCTCTTGGAGACAATTAGCAATTATACCTCTTCCTCTGAGGAGCTTTTTATGGAGGAAATACAGAATGGCATCTTCCTCTATGATGTTTTCTCCTCTGTTACAACAACTTGTCATTCATACCTTGAACATTCCTGGGTAGTTAAGATATATCTGTTGGTATTTCTTGGGAATATTGTTTYGKTYTTGTCTAAGGTTAATAAGCAATTCAAGAATATCATGCAGAGATCTGCCCCAAGGCTGGATAGTTATGAGTGGCAGGGTGTGTGGGATAGCATGGGCAAATGCCTAGGACAGTGGGCACCCCCAGTGTTTTGGAACTTCACCCCTGAACAAGTGCAAAATCCTGAAAAATTAGTAGACTATTTGGAAGAAGTATGCTGTCACCCTGGCAATTCTAGGGAGACACAGATCAC
>JAYKAV010000459.1:33531-76179 GCA_035582835.1 Phoebastria nigripes | reverse complement strand
TTTTTCTCAATCCCTTTGGCGGCAGAGTGCAGGCCACAGTTTGCTTTCACGTGGAGGGGCATCCAGTACACCTGGAATCGACTGCCCCAGGGGTGGAAACACAGCCCCACCATTTGCCATGGACTGATCCACACCGCACTGGMRCAGGGTGAGGCTCCGGAACACCTGCAATACATTGATGACATCATCGWATGGGGCAACACAGCAGAAGAAGTTTTTGGGAAAGGGAAGAAAATAGTCCAAATCCTTCTGAAGGCCAGTTTTGCCATAAAACAAAGTAAGATCAAGGGACCTGCACAGGAGATCCAGTTTTTAGGAATAAAATGGYAAGATGGGCGTCGTCACATCCCAATGGATGTGATCACTAAAATAACAGCCATGTCTCCACCAGCTAGCAAAAAGGAAACACAGGCCTTCTTAGGTGGTGTGGGTTTTTGGAGAATGCATATTCCAGATTACAGCCTGATTGTGACCAGGAAGAAGAATGATTTCAAATGGGGCCCTGAGCAACAACGAGCCTTTGAACAAATTAAACGGGAGATAGTTCAGGCAGTAGCCCTTGGGCCAGTCCGGGCTGGAGAAGATATAAAGAATGTGCTCTACACCACAGCTGGGGAGAATGGCCCTACCTGGAGCCCCTGGCAGAAAGCACCAGGGGAAACTCGAGGTCGACCCCTGGGGTTTTGGAGTCGGGGATACAGAGGATCYGAGGYCCGCTATACTCCAAYKGAGAAAGAGATATTGGCAGCATATGAAGGGGTTCAAGCTGCTTCAGAAGTGGTTGGTACTGAAGCACAGCTCCTCCTGGCACYCTGACTGCCAGTGCTGGGCTGGATGTTCGAAGGGAGGGTCCCCTCTACACATCATGCAACCGATGCTACGTGGAGTAAGTGCATCGTGCTGATCACACAACGGGCCCGAATAGGCAACGCAATTGCTCACCACCTGCTGAACCGACGTGTGCCCGATACGAGAGCCCGTCCTGGGACCCAGAGCCCCCCCACACCCTTAGTTTTTATACTGAGCATGACGTCACATGGTATGGAATACCCCATTGGCCAGCTGGGTCAACCACCCCGGCTATGCTCCCCCCCGCCAGCTTCCCATGCATCTGGCAGGGCATGGGAGGCTGAAAAGTGCCCGGTGCAAGCACCACCCAGCAACACCCGAAACATCAATGGGCCATCAACGCTCCTATTATACCAAACCCAAAACACAGCACACCATTGTCCTGGTTCCGGCTGGGACAGAGTTAACTTTTTTCCCAGTAGCTGGGGGGGTGTGCTACATGACATGTAGCTATTTATTTAAGCGTAGCATCAAATGGATTTCAGAGCCTGACTTCAGGAGTCTTGGATGTCACACTCCTTGCATGCTACACAATATTTACACTGCTCAAAAACGATCATTAGCAGTGTATTGAAGGGCAATGATATGCTGGAGAAAAATGCCTGGCACTGGATATCATATGGCTTTCAACTCTTTGTAAAGCTGCAGCTTACTACGAGGTACTGGGAAAGACATTTAATGTGCATTTAACATGTGTCAAGTCCTTCAGCATGACTAATCGTTTTTAACATCTGTGAACTTCTGTGAGATCTACAGAGGAAAAGCACTTGGGAAGCTTGATGCATAACCCTAGCCAGAGCCCTCCAGTCAGTCATCCACATGTCTCTGGCGTGACTCACTCCTAACTTTCTCTTTCTCCTACCAGCCTGAAGC
Organism: Phoebastria nigripes; assembly: GCA_035582835.1. Lineage (NCBI taxonomy): Eukaryota > Metazoa > Chordata > Aves > Procellariiformes > Diomedeidae > Phoebastria > Phoebastria nigripes. The sequence continues at coordinate 74,457 of JAYKAV010000459.1, read as the reverse complement.
TGTGTGCGTGGGCTTTGCCTGAGGCTGAATTGTTTTTTAAAGTTTGAGGAGAAAAAAGTATAGCTACACCATGTTGAAATGTGAGATGAGAGGAAGGAGGAAGAGCCCTAAACAAACAAAAATGAGCAAATGAGTCCAAGAGATTTTATGTGAACATCTGGTAGTGCCAAAGCCACATGAGGCCAAAGTCTGAATTTCCGACTCTAAGAAAGGACTTAATGAGTATAATAAGCACTTCTGATTGTCTCAGTGAAAGATGGCTGTGCTTTAGCAAAAATGAACCTTTGAAAGCCATCATTTCAGTAGTTCCAACCATAGCAATGTTTTTAAACACKATTCGCCAACTTTCCAGCAGAAGTTCATATGCTTTGTTCATGTCTGGATGGCTAATTAGTCTCCTTACTAAAAATACATGAAGTTGAAACTGTTGTCCGTGGTTCCAAAAAGCTTCTTGTTGCTGTTTTAATTTTGGCCCTGACGTTACCAAAGCATAAGCACAAGGTCACTTTAATTACAAGTACCCCAATAACAGTAAGGAGGTGTTTATAGGTTTACAGGAAGAAGGCTTGAATCTTTAATTCATTATTCAATTACTTGTTAATTACTGAGTGCTTAATGATGGAGAGTGTGCTTTCTACCTATGATACAAGAAAATGTCTAATTTTAGCATAAAGGTGACATAATTCTTTCTCCCTTCAAACCACTGAAGTGAAGTCACAGAAAACCAGCTTTATCTGATTTGGACTGAAAATGAGAAGCAACATTTTTGTCTAGAAGCCAAAACCTGTCCTTGGATGCAAGCACACACCTCTTGAGTTCATTTGGAGACCAATGTCTGTGTCTAAAAATAGAATACAGCTCACCTGGTTTGGGTTAAAATGCAGTGCTGCTGTGCCATGAATGAAGGGATTGTCATAGATTAAATCAGAGATGATCTCCTTCCCCAGCACTGATTAAAAAGGCTGAAAAAAAATCACCCTAAATTTATATGGAAAGCTGTGTGTTTTGAGCAGTACAATGGACTTTGACTTAGAAAATTAAACTTGAAGGAAGGTATTTCTTATGCTACTTGTAAAATATTTCATAGGAAATACTTCTCTGGTTAGAGAAAGTTATCACATTAATACTGATACAAACAGCTTGTCTGAAAACTCTATAAACTGCGACTTTTGTGGTTTTGCCCTGTCTATGCACTTGTCCTGTGAAGCATCAATGAGAGCTACTCGGTGTTAACATGAATCCATATAACTGGATTGATACCTGTCATCAGCTTTTTTGATGTTCATCCATCATGTGTCAGGGCATTTTGCAAATAAAGAGAATATAAGACAAAATAAAACATTGAAAAGTGCCTTTCTTTGTGGTGCTTATGCTGAAAAAAGATGGGCAACAGTTAAATGTTTCCAGAGAACTGTGCTGAGTATGTTGCCAGTGTTTTTTCTGAAGTAAAAATGAAAAGACTATAGTGTTGTTTCCTTCTTAAAACTTTTTCTTCCTTCTGAAGATTCCCCATGATTGCAAAATACAGCTCCAAGGATATAAACCATTCACTGATCAGAGTTCTGTCTGCTTTATTTTTTCTTGCATATGTGTACTGGCAATACAGTTGAAAGGCAATATATGTAAAATGTATAGTGGCAGGAGAAAGGTTCTTTCTCTGAAATTTTTCTTTTAGCTGCATAACAATACAGTTAAAAACATTCATGGAATATATATGCTAGCAATGGGTAGCATGATCTGAATAATTTGAACCTCTGATGATGTAAGTAAACAGTAGCTTCACTGATTTTATTCTCCTGTGGATTTATATTGGTCTAACAAAAGGTAGAAGTTTCCCAAGTATTTCACGTTTAGTTGAGGCTGATATGGTGCAATAAGTACTGCAATGATACTGTCTTGGAAGTAGTTTGGACAGAATTAGAGGGYTTTTTTAGTAAATGGTGTTAGAAGGCCACATTGTGGGTCAGAATGCTTCTTTCATGGGAAGAATTCTGGAACTGAGAACTTCACCTTGGCCAAAGTCTTTCTCTAGCTGATTTCCCATCATTTAAAAAATTTTTCGTTGTGCACGAAATCATCTTCACCATTTGACAGTGGAAAGCATTCAGATTTCATAGTCACTGACTAAAAGGTGGACATACTTCTATTGTGAAATGTGGTAGCAGGAAAATGATTTTAGCCTTGTCCTCTTTGTGAAAATCAGTAAAGATTTGGCTTATATGAATGACACAAAGCTGACCGGATTTTGTATATGAGCATAGTTCAGTGACTCTACATTTTGTGTATGAATTGGTGACTAGGTTCAGAATAATTTTCAATTTAGGCCAAGTAGAAACATTTAAACCCACTAGCATTTTGTGATTTTTACCTGTCCAGCAAATGAAAAAGGGGTGTTTGTTGTTCTCATGTTATCCCTTTTAGGGTGGATTAGTCAGCAGGAAGCCATTAGAAGAGAAAAGTGAGTGGAGGTTACAGCACTGGGTGGAGAGAATGAACTTGCTCAGTAATGCAGAGTTAATTTGGATGTGCATTGGAGAGAGACCGCAAAAGTGTGAGACATCTGTATTGCCTGGGTGGGCAAATGATGACGACATCAAGAAATCTCTGTAGGGACACGGTAGGTTTCTGAGTCACTGAGCCAGGACACTGTAGCTCTGCTAAGTGTTTTGCACCTCCCAAATGTTTACAGGGTGTGATTTTATGTGATCTATTGCATGTGTTTCATATCCAGCAGATTATGATCAAGTGGTCAAATTGAAATTTAAAAAAAAAAAAACACAGAAATGTTCTTTTAACGCTAGTTTTCAGGAGTTCTGCTACCCTTAGCAAAAAGCCACTGCCCAGCAAAAGTTTCCTGCTATTTGCAGTAATGCTGCTAATGATACTGTTCATGGGCATTGGAGCTGAATAACCGGCATGGTAGCACAATGTAAACTGATTAAATGATCAGCATTTAATACGACACTCTTTTGTTCTTTGTAGCTGTTTAGTGGTATACACACACACAAACAGCCACAGCCACAGATACATACTTATATATTACTGACAGCTGGGGGCGGTCCATGATAAGTTAATTCCAGACTAGCTAAGTGAATGCAATCTTTAAGCTTATGCCAGTTTTTCTTCCCTCTATCCCAAATCAACCAGTTAAGGAYGTTTGTTTGCCTGGTTGATTGTTTTTGTTGAGGCAAAACCAAAGTCTCAGTCTTTTGCAAAAGCTTTGTGCTTTGTGAATCTTTTCAAAAAACTATTTGAATTAGAAAGGAGAGATTGCAGCCAAAACTATTGCTAAAAGCTATCACCTGGACTGTGAGGCAAACTCAGCCGCAGGTTACCTGCAATCCAAATAAGCAAATGTGTGAAGGAAACAAGCTTAGAAAGAAAAAGTGACTTTTCTACTGCTGCTGGGAGCAAAGCCCAGTCTTTCAACAGAACAGCTGTCTTCCTGCTGACCTCTGCCTGGCCAAAAAACATGCTGATTTTCAGCCAAACTTAGAGCTAACATGGATGTCTCTGAGGCAACGCACAACAACAACAACAATCTGTGTGTTATACAGCAGTACAACATGGTATACACCATCTCATATTAGTAATCTATGTGTTTCCTTGCACAGTGCTAGAATAGTGATTCTCAAGCCCTTCTTCATTAGGCAGGCACTGAACTCTCCGTCCTACTGCTGACCATTTTCATGCTGTTTCAGGAGCGATGGAAGTGCTTCAAACAGCTTTAAGCAGATAAAACACTCTTTAACTCCTCATGTATGACAGTATGATTACATGCATAATTTTGTACTGAAGCGTTTTGTTACTTGCTCCTGGATCCCAAATACTCCCATGTTTACAAACCCTTGTGCTCTTATTATTCTTTATTTTAGGTAGCTTCCACTTACCAGACAAGGAGAGGGCTCTTTGTTCTAGGCAATGTATAAAATTTATATAAGCTTACATAAGAAGTTTATAAAACATTTATAAAGTTTGTATATACTCTGACTGCGCACTAGCACAGGTTGCCCAGAGAGGTGGTGGAATCTCCCGTCCTCGGAGATCTTCAGAAGCCATCCGGACATGGTCCTGGGCAACGTGCTCTAGGTGGCCCTGCTTGAGCAGGTGGTTTGGACCAGATGACCTCCAGATGTGCCTTCCAATCTCAACTATTCTGTGATTCTGTGAAACTTACAGAGAAAACAAATTAGATCTGTCCTTCCTAAGAAGCACATGATATATAGAGGCAAGACAGACAAGAAGGCAAGGCAGAAAAAGGGTGAAGTGTAGTTTCATTTCTCTTGTATTTACAGAGACATGTAATGATTTACTGAAGGTTGCCACATGAAGCCCAAGCAATTCTAAGATGTCAACTTGGATTTCTTGAACCATCATGACAACCATCAGCTTGATCTTGTTTTCCTGAGCTGGAGATTTCGTTTTCTGTCAAAGCAGAAGTTTTACCATCCTACTTTCAGTTTTGGTTTCCTACCCAAATTCATCTCTGCTTATGTGACCAAGAAAACATTTGACCTCACAAGATGCTGGACTCCTTTACTGAAATTGAAACTGAATTCAGCGGTGCTGTGAGTATTAATGAATGGGAAAAGGCTCCTCACTGGCTCTTTACAGAACCAGATTCAATGATTAAAAAAACTCAACTATTACACCTTTTCATGGACAGAAGTAGCTATGTATRAAGGGGAGCAGTGGAGCTCTAGCCTTTAGTAATAATTCTGTTTTCAATGACTTTAAGATCTTCATTTTTCATTCCTCCTGGTGCAATTCTTTTAACTGAATTTGGACATTAAATAAGTGATTCATGTGAGGTAGTAATTTCTTTTACAGGAGGTGAAGAATAACAAGGAGAGCAAAAGTAGCCAAAGGAATTAGAGCTAGAATCGGGAAACCATGAAATGCAGTATTTGTGTAAACCTGATGAGAACAGATCCTTTAATCAGAAGTAGAGCATGAAAAATTCTGTTGGAAGCAGACACAAGGAAGCTATGTTTAAGTTCTTGCTCCTGAAAGATTTTTCCCTGAAGCAGATTTGACGAGGAGGGAATAACAAGTGGTTCCATATGATGTTTTCTGGAAATTACTTTTTTTTCCAAGACCATCTCTGCTGAAATCAATTTCCCCTAATGGAGCTGCCCCAACTACTGTTCTATATTAAGGAGCCAGGTGTTCTGCTTGGTCTGTTTTGAATAAATGGCAGAGTATTTCTAAAAGACAATTTTTCATTTCTACTTTGTCATATTTATTTGGTCTGTTCCTGTTTCAAATTGATGACTTGGCTAATCTAAAATTAAAAGGCCTACGCTGAGCACTCTCAGCTCTTCTTGGTTTTAATTAGAATTTTAAAGTGATATTATCTTCCAAGATGAAGTTGATGTTTATAGCATTCAAAATATATAGTCATGAGCAAGAAACTGACGGATACTTCTTGGCCAAAGAAGCTGATCAGGATTTTTTAAATGGTTTTACAATAGAAAGTGCAGTTTCCACAAAACAACATTACATCAGGAAGCTTTCAGTTTGTCTGAGATAAGGCATGTTGATGTTTCACACAGGGTCAGCCCAAGTGTCTTTGTAATATTCTGGTTTGTTCAAACAACCCCAAATATTTCGTTCCTATTAATTAAATTAGAATGGATTTCCCTACTGTGGCAAGATGCTGCCTGGGAATCCCACTCTGTTCAGCTCTCATGATGCAGTGTCGTCCTTCCTGCGGCTAACAGCCCACTGCTGTCTGACTGCAGGGACAGCACAGGAGATGTAATCTGGCCCATAAGGGCCTTTGGGAACGTCTAATACACGACAACTCATGTGGTCAGTCACACAACAGGTCCACTCCTGTGAGCATCTGCATGAGTCTCTGAGTGTGTGAGTAAGTGTCCAAATAAGAACAGCAAGAGGTAATCTATATATTTTTACCTCTGCAGGACTTCTGCATGTTTACAGTGACCTATACATTGACACAGGCTTGCAGAATACACTGGAAACAGAGGGATAGTGTATGAACTAATTGTGTCACATTGCCTGATGCTGATTAGGTAGTGCTGTACCCTTGCTGAGATTATTGCTGTAGTAATTTCAGTGCCGCCTTCTTTAAGAAATGTTGGAGATAAGTTGCTTCCACTAAGGAAATTTTCTAGCCTTGTAAAAAAATTATTATTGTCTGTAAAATCAAATTTATTCTAACTAGCTTTACGTTAAGTGGTCAATTTTAATGTTGTTCAGATGAGCAGTAGAAATACAGAAGCATTTGACTTTCATCATTTTATGACATAAAATCCACACTCTTTCAATGAAATATGGTCATGGATTTCTGTTGTGGCAGAAGAAGTAGGAAATTACTCTAGGTGAGAAATTCTGTAGGAAAAAGAAGTAGGAAATTACTCTAGATGGCTCTCTGTATAGTAACACGAATCTACAGGCTAGTACAGGACATTGGAGGTTTAGCCAAGTTAGGAATCTTTGCTTGCTGCCACTTTTGCAAGGGATTTCTGAAAGACAGAGTTGGAAGATGTCCATGGATTTCTCTGAACAACAGAAAAGAGGTGTGTTGCCACCCCTGTATCGAAACACCTGCAGTATTTTTCTGGTGGTTCATGCAAGGAATAATTATTGGCTGTGGTGGGTTGACATCACAAGAAAGAGTAAGATGGAAAAGCTTGTGGGTTGAGATAGGGACAGGGAGATCACTTACCAACTACAACCACATGCAAAACAGACTTAACTTGGGGAAAATCAATTTATTGCCAATTAAAAGTAGAGCAAGATGGTGAGAAGCAAAGACAAAAACTAAAACAACTTCCCCTCCACCCCCACAGGCTGAACTTCACTCCTTCATTCCCAACTCTTCTACCTCCTCCTCCCAAGCAGCACAGTAGGATGAGGAATGGGGGTTGTGGTTAGTCCTTAACAGTTCCTCTCTGCTGCTCCTTCCTCCTCACACTGTTCCCCTGCTGAAGCATGGGGTCCCTCCCACAGGATACAGTCCTTCATGAACTGCTCCAATGTGGATCCTTTCCATGGGCTGCAGTTCTTCAGGAACAGACTGCTCCAGCATGGGTCCTCCATGGCTTCACAGGTCCTGCCAGAAAACCTGCCCCTGTGTGGACTCCTCTGCACAGGCTGCAGCTTCCTTCAGGGCAAGTCCACCTGCCGTGGTGTGAAGTCCTCCATGGGTTGCAGTGTGGACATCTGCTCCAGCATGGTCCTCCATGGGCTGGAAGGGGACAACCTGCTTCCCCATGGTCTTCACCATGGGCTGCAGGGGAACCACTGCTCCAGCACCTGGAGCACCTCCTCCCCTTCTTCTTCCCTGACCTTGTTGTCTGCAGGGCTGTTTCTCTCACATTTTTCTCACTCCTCTCTCTTAAAACTGGTGAGAGATGTTTTTTACCCTTTCTTAAATACGTTTTCCCAGAGGCATCACCAGCTTGACTGATGAACTGCTTACCTCTGGCCAGCTGTGGGTCCATTTTAGTACTGGCTGGAACCGGCCACGTCCGGCATGGGACAGCCCCTGACATCTCCTCACAGAAGCCACCCCTGCAGCCCCCCACTGCCAACTCTTGCCTCTACATTTGGTAGAGAGGATCACGCTTCTTTTTGTATTGGCTGTAGCAGTGCAGGCCCGTAACCCTCCTTGAGCACAAAATCCCTCGACTGTGCATGAGAATTTCTCTTCAGACCCAAAGGGTGCTAGTCTCGTACACCTCAGGTCACACCGTCTTTGCTCCTCATGTAAACTGCCATAGCTCTTGCTGGAAGTCCCTGGTTCTCCATGTCATGACCCATGTTATGTGTCCATAAAGCCCTGCAGCTGCGACTAACACTGGTGCATTGTTTTGTCCCAAGTGGCAGCAGTGACATGGTGCATGAACCGTGTTTTTGGTGGCATGCACAGATTAGATGGTGTGGTTTTGAGCTACCATAAGGATGCGGGAACTCAGTGAGTGCTTAGCATTTTGAAGGAGAGGAGACAGGTCCAGAAGCAGTGAGAGAGAGGGTATTTCCCAGGGCATTGCAACAGCCAGACAGTGAGCTCTCATATCTGGAAAGGATTTTGATCCAAAATGGGAGATAAGGATGTTTCCTAGGGCTCCTGTGGTTCACACTTGTTTAGAAACCTGTCCAGCCCTGGTTTCTGGGAAAGTTTTGTGTAAGGAAGTGAGGAGCTTGTTCAGTGGGAAGACATGGATAACCAGCTCACTGCTACGTGCCCATTCCCACAGCACTGGCAGTCTAACAACACCGCACAGGGCTGCAGAGCACTGGCTGCGAGCAACTGGAGGGGAGACTTCCTTTGAGAGCAAACTTATGATGGAGTGACTACATCAGTGGACAAGGGAAGAGCTACAGATGCCATCTACCTGGACTTCTGTAAGGCCTTTGACATGGTCCCCCACAACATCCTTCTCTCTAAATTGGAGAGATATGGATATGATGGGTAGCGTGTTTGGTGGATGAGGCGTTGGTTGGATGATTGCATCCAGAGGGTAGTGGTCAACAGCTCCATGTCCAGATGGAGATTGGTGATGAGTGGCGTCCCTCAGGGCATATTGGGACCACTACTGTTTAATATCTTCATCAATGACATAGGCAGTGGGATCGAGTGCACCCTCAGCAAGTTTGCAGATGACACCAAGCTGAGTGGTGTGGTTGACATGCCTGAGGGACGGGATGGCATCCAGAGGGACCTGGACAAGCTCGAGAAGTGGGCCCATGTGAACCTCATGAGGTTCCACAAGGCCAAGTGCAAGGTCCTGCACCTGGGTCGGGGCAACCCCTGGTGTCAATACAGACTGGGGGATGAAGGGATTGAGAGCAGCCCTGCCGAGAAGGACTTGGGGGTACTGGTGGATGAAAAGCTGGACATGAGTCAGCAATGTGCGCTCGCAGCCCAGAAGGCCAACCGTATCCGGGGCTGCATCAGAAGAAGCGTGGCCAGCAGGTTGAGGGAGGTGATTCTGCCCCTCTACTCTGCTCTGGTGAGACCCCACCTGGAGTACTGCGTCCAGCTCTGGAGCCCTCAGCCCAAGAAAGACATGGACCTGTTGGAGCAGGTCCAGAGGAGGGCCACAAAAAAGATCAGGGGGATGGAACGCCTCTCCTATGAAGAAAGGCTGAGAGAGTTGGGGTTGTTCAGCCTGCAGAAGAGAAGAGGGAGACATTATTGCAGCCTTTCAGTACGTAAAGGGGGCTTATAAGGAAGATGGGGACAAACTTTTTAGTAGGGCCTGTTGCGATAGGACAAGGGGGAATGGTTTTAAACTAAAAGACGGTAGTTTTAGACTAGATATAAGGAAGCAATTTTTTACAATGAGGGTGGTGAAACACTGGAAGAGGTTGCCCAGAGAGGTGGTAGATGCCCCATCCCTGGAGACATTCAAGGTCAGGTTGGACGGGGCTCTGAGCAACCTGATCTAGTTGAAGATGTCCCTGCCCACGGCAGGGGGTTTGGACTAGATGACCTTTAAAGGTCCCTTCCAACCCAAACTATTCTATGATTCTATGATTCTATGATTTCTTTATCCACCTGTACATACATGCAGACAGAGTGTTGGCAAAATCGTGTGGTGTATTAAATCAGGTTATTTTCAGGTAGTGTAAGTGTTTTCTTGATACTGTCTCATAATAAATCAAAGTGCCTAGATTCTTTGAGATCATGTCCATGAATGCCAGCATGCATACAGAAGATTGTGGGTGGCTGGATTATATAGCTAAATCCTATTTAACACTTCTAAAAATGGGAGAGCATCAACTCTTAATAAGGAAAAATAGGGCAGTGAGAGGCGATTTCTCCCCTTGGCTTGCTCAGTTGATATCTCTGGCTATCTCTGATATTTTAGACCATGCCATTAACTTTATCGTGTTTATCACTCCCCTGATATCCCATCTTTTTTTTTTTTTTTTTAACACTTGTTTCAGTCATTGTTTGTGCTATGCTGTAGGCTGAACTGCAGAGCAGAAAAAGTATTTGTAAGGAATGGGCAAGTGTGATATTTCTAAAAAAATGTATTTAATCATCCCTAATATTTAACAGTCCACAGCTGTTTGCAGTCACATGCTGTCTTAGAAGTTAGTTGCCATGAATTAGCTAGCATGAAGTAGAAATTCACTTTGCACCACCATTATATAAAGCTGAAGGTTACCACTTATCAAGAGAGAATAAATTCATGTCTATATGGGTGAAAGCCATCTCAGTAGCCTAATCTACCTTCTGGACTCCTGTGATAGAAACACACAACACACAGAGAGCCTTGGTGTCTCCATTACTAGAAGTCAAATAACGACCATTTAGTGGGATTCTATTATATTACAGGAAAATAGCTCATGGTAACTTGAACCGCTACAGTCGTTAAAAAGAAATTCCTTGAAATATTAGTCCATTTTTATTGTTTATGTGTTGACTTAACTCAGATTAGAAGGTCAGACTGTCCAGATCACTCTTCCTTTCTGTCTTAGTGAAAGATGAATAGTTTAATTTTCTTACTAATATTTTCAGTTGCATGACCCAATGGAATAGCAGCAGGCAGTCCAACCCTCCTCTCCTTAGCACTGCCTCAATGTTATATTAATTTCCTGGTCATTTCCTGGCCACCATTTACTACGCCACTTAACTCTCTTGTCTTTTCAGTTTCTCAGGCATAGTACTCTCTAAATGCAGGATGCTCATCACTTTTTGGCTAAATGGTGGATGCTAGTAGATCTTTCCCAACCCCCAATTGCAGCAGTGATACCAGGAATGCTAGGCTGCGTTCAGGGACTGTCATTTCAGCTGTAAATACCCTCTGCAGGTCAGACAGTTCAAAGTCCACTGGGATAAAGAAAAAGAGCTTGGATTGCAAATGCATTGAAGTGGAAAATCTTTGTTTATTTGTATCTATCTGAGGCATTTCTCTAGTGCTCTTTTCAGCTATGTGTGATATACATGTCACAGAGAAACTGCATGTATTAATATCACAGAAGCAGGGCTTATAGTTATACACAGCCATAAAGCACAGGCATGGTTGCAGAGACTTAATTCCTGATATAAATAACATGCACTAGAGAGTTTGGCTAAAGACATGTTAATTTCTAAGCAATAACAATCCTCTTGAATTTTATGGCCACTGCAGAAAATATAAGATAAAAAGTCTGCCATATGTCTTGTCATTCCCCAGAATAATACAAAGCCTCTTCATTTTTCCCTTCTTTAATCTTTTGTATGCTGTGTTTTTCTTCAGGGCTGCACATACTACTTCAACTGCGGACCAGCGTTTTGTGGGGCTACCCTTTTCTTTCAGTCATTTAGAGACCACACGGAGAGAATGTTTGGGTTTTTTTCCCCCTAAAAAGGCTTTTCGCCTGTGTAAAAATGCATTGCATATTTCAAGGAATCTCTTCTTCTGTATGCTTCTTAGATGGGAGAGGATGAGTTAAAAAAGAACAGCTGAAAACTGAAACAAGCAAATACAAAAACGTCTTTGCTCGCCCAGAAAAACATTCACAAGAAAGAAGAGGTTTATTTCCAGGCTGAAATGACGTTCACACCTTGTTTGCTTGGAAACGCCTTGCCCTTTCAATGGCATACTTTGGTTGGTAAACAACCATTAAAATTCTGAGCAGATCTGCATAGCTTGCAGGAAAACCTCTCAAAACAGCTGCAGCCTCCTTTCAGCAGATGGGAATTAATAATAGCCTTTGTTCTACAGGCTTTTCCATTTGCATCCACAAAATGGGGCAAAAGCCACTTTTCCCAGACCACTGGTGCCCACAGGAGCCTGACCCCGCTGTGGTATGAGCTGCAGGTTGAAGATGAGCAGGGGAGGGTTAATGTGGCACTAACCTCTGCCTTTCCCCTCCCCTTTGCTGGCCCCTGCAGATAACAGCACTGAGTCCAGCTGATTTGGTGAGATATAGACCCGCTTTCACTCGGTACCTCCCTCTTGTGTCTCCTTTCAGTGCGGGCAAACCCATTGTGGATGCTTTTGGTGCCGCAATGTCTCTAGGAGATGCGCATTTGGGACTGAGGGTACTGCTTGGTGCATGGCCAAAGTGCCACCGTGGGCTTGGAGACTTCCAGCAAAGGATGATGACCCATCACCAGCACGGATGATAGCTCACCTCTGCTGGCTAAGAGAAGCTGCCAAGTGGTGCTGCCCTGCGTGCAGCGGGTGAGGCCTTCCTGAGCCCCGGGCATGGAGGCAACCCCCAGCCTGTGAGATGCAAACAGCCTCTGTAGGTGCCTGCGCTGATGAGGGGTGTGGGACTGCACCAGGGGGTGACTCTATCTGGACCCCTCTTTATGAACCCAAAATTTATTGCTTTGACTGCAACAGGTCCAAATTTCAGCTAAAACCTCTGGCCAGTCCCTTTACACTGTGCTTGATATTTTTGCCCTGGAGCTTTTGCCTCTAATAGTGGGGCAGTTGCCAGGAATGTCTCTTGCTTCCCAAAGCTGCTCTTTATAAGGCCTTGAGGCTGCTGGCAGGCCGTCTGCCCTGAGCTTGGCAACTGTCTGTGTCATCTGGAGCTGCCCCCATCCCTGCTGCCTGCATCCTGCCGAGCATCCCTGTGCCCTGGGCTTTTGTCCTCACACTCCCCACGGATCGGGACCCGACCGCCAGAAAAGCTGCCAGCCCCTTTGTGATTCCCCAAGACAACATTGCCCCCCGGGACTGCACGGCAATGAAGAAAAGAGGGAAGCATGCGAGGCGCGGAGACAAAATGTTCTTGGCTGAGGGTGCTCATCTGTGGCCAGAGCTCCTCGAGGAGATGACATCCAGCCAAAATCCCTGGGAGATCAGAGCACGCTGCAAAGTCTTCCAGTTCTCAGCCACTTTCCCACCCTCCCTGAACAGGAGGATAAATAAGCACCGCTCGGCGCAGGCAGGGGTGAGGGGCGGCCTCGGGGGTCTCCTGCGGGCCGACCTCCGTGCCCTCCCCACCCGGCAGGGCGAGGGGCAGAGCGGGGTCCCGCACCAGCACCAGCAGCAGGAGCAGCAAACTCCGGCTTCACAGCGCTGCACTGAGGCCGGGCTCTTCGCCGGGAAGCTGCCGCCCGGGCGCCTCTCCCCGCTCCCCGTTAGAGAGTGCTCCTCGGCCGCCTTTTGGCGGGGCGGCGGCCCCGGGGGCGCCCCGACCGTGCCGGGCTCCCGCCCAGCCCCGCTCCGCCGCTCCTCCTTTATGAACCCTCCGGCGGGGAGCATCAGTCGCCACCCTCTGCCGTGTCTACTAGCAGGATGAACCAAGTTCCCTTTTATGACTTCTTAAGTGCGTTAAATACCGTTAATTTGCCCCTACCACTGGGTTTAATTTCTGTTTAGGAACCTAAAAGAAGTGCTTAAATATTGTGATCCAGGCCGTGTTGTGCTTCCCCCTTTCCCCTGTTTTAAATACAAACAAAAGTTTGTATTCTTTTAAAAGAACAAACAAAACTTTATCACTGACTAAAAGAAGCTATAGAACATATCGGTGAACGACAAGTTTTCTCTAGTGTAAACTGCTGAGGTCTGCTGAATTTCTTTCATATTGCCATTTGATTAAAGAAGGGTAACACATTTCCCAATCATTTTTAATTTCAGTAATTTCCTTGCATTGTTTGGAATTGTTTAGTCTTTCTTATTTTTATATATATGCTGATGACCTGTGCCTCAAAATCTTTTTATTCCAACTATTGCCAGATGCCCAATGGCAGAATGATGTGAAGTTCTAACTCAGATGGCAGTATGGAAGTGTTGCAGACAAACAAGAAGAGATTTTCTGCATAGTAAAATCTCAAACAAACTGAATCTTCTTTTCCTGTTCTCTTTACCTACCTCTGCTCTGATAACATTTCTTCATACCAAAAAAACGTCATGGGATATGAGAATTAATGCCACATGTATGTGCTCTTTCTTTTCTTTCATTATGAGATGGAAGCAGGAAGGATACTTATGCTATTTGATGACAGGTTGATTGAACTATCAACTTAAGGACAATAGAATGCATTTTTATGTGGCAGCATGACATCTCTTTCAACATCTAGCAATATAGGTGTATTCATGACTAGGTAGGCATGTATTCTCTATTACGCTTAGAAGGGAATACCTCCACTTTCCATTGCTAGCATTCRATGTGTTGCAATCGGCTAAGGCAATAGTCTACAATGTTAGACTTGCAATGTTTTGGGAACGCAAACTTAGCTTTGAGACAAAACTGGTTTTGCCTATTGCCTCATGGGCACCAAGGCTGCTCCCCAGACAAATCCCAGTTGTCCTCCAGATGCCAAAGTCTGCAAGGGATCGGCAGGGGGGCAGTAAGCAATTCAGGCTGATCACCATCAGCAACTATCTACTGCTGTTGCTCTTTTCTGATGACTCACATCATCACCTTCTTTGGCTCCATTTTATAGAGGGAACAAACATTGCTTCAGCAGCAGGAAAAAGGGAGCAGAAGTGAACTGAAGATGTCTATGATTTCTAAAGGAAGAAAAAGTCAAGAGTTTGTCTTTCAAGGATGACTGCTCTTCAGGTACACTGTGTGGGATCCAATCAAGTACAGCATCTGAAGTGCACTCGAGATAAATTCAAGTTCATATTAGGCCTCCACTTTTTTCCAAATTCCTAAGTGTTTAGTTAAAGTTAGAGTTCAGACACATCTCTTAGCTACCTGAGCCATAAGTTAGGAGGTAGAAATCAAAGAAATAAAACCCAAATCCTTGCAAATTCCATCACAAGATGCACTGTAAGGAGATATATGGTTTCCTTGTAATCAGTTTGCTAAAGGGAGAAATATATATGGAAATGCGAAGAGAAGTTTATTTTCTCCCAAACGGGAAGAAGATTTGTTTACTGGGGTACATGTTCCTATTAATTTCATTGAGACTGGTTATAAGTAAAGGTATTCATACAATGCTTGCCGTACAGGACACATGGACTATATATAGCTTGTCAGGGACTTCTAACTGTGAAAACAGTTGCAAAACATCTGCTTTGCTTTACTGGAAAAGCCTGTTCACATTTCAGGGAAAAGTCCCAGAAGAAATGGTACCAAAGAGGTGAAAGAAAGAAAAAGTGTATTCTTTGTATTTTCCGTTCTGCCTTAAAACTAAAGCGAATAATAAAACATGTCCAAGRAGTTACACTGGAAAGAATTCTGTCATAAAATGGAAAGTCTTACGGTTTAGGATCAAGAATAATAAAATCAAATAACCCAAACTCCTGAATGGTAGTTAGGAAATGAAGGTACCCATGTAGATAGAGTAATTAGGCAGTCGATGATTTCAGAGAAAAGAGGACAGTTAAAGCAAAGTGAATTGCCTCCATCGGATACATGAGGACAAATAGAAAGGGTTTTGTCAGTATGCTGGGGAAATAGCAGTACCTGGTAGAAAGTCCATCTATTAATAAATTGGGATGGAGGTTAAATTAACAGACACTTAGCACAGTTGAAACACTGAACTTGCTTTTGCATTCATCTGAAGAAAAATAATAGACAAAGTGGATGGAAAAAAACAGTAAATGAAAAAGGGAATAACCTACAAAAAAAAAAAAAAGGTGAAACAAGATATAAGAAATCTGAGCACATTATGGGTCACCTGGATGACACACATCCTTAGGTGTTAAAGATACTGTTTCCTGAATAATTTTCTGCCACTTACAACCATTTGAAAACCATGGGCAACTGTGGAAGTGCTGAAAGATGGAAGAAAAGGAAGGGAAATATCACACTGCTTTTCTAAAACAGAAAGCAGACCAATTCTAGCAACAGCCACACCAGGTCTATGGGTCTCAGCTCTCCCCAAAGGGTAGGGCCCATAGGGGTACCCCCTCCCTTGTTTACCCTCTGTCCCTCTCAGCTTAAGGAAGCACTTCAACCTCTCAAGCCCAAGTTTACCTTCAATGTTATGTAAGCTTAGGTGTAAGTGCTTACTTGGATCTGCGCCGCTGAGAAGAAAATAATTTCTGAATATTTCAACTCAGACTCTTGGCAATGGAAAAGGAACATGCAGATACACAGGAGATGGTGGAAAAAGAGATGAATGGGATATAAATACTATTTTGCTTGATATTAAACATCCGGGATTAGCACAGCAAAATGCAGATGATCTGAAAACTCATAGAGTGAAAATATATTGGTGCAGCACACCACAGTTTCAAGAGGAAAGCCAAAAATCTGCAGCAGTATAAAAAAAAATACAAAAATCAAAATAACCCTATTCCTCAGGCAGGATGCCATTGATTTTGTCTTTTGTATGCTGAATAAACTGGGGAGATACAAAAGAAATCATGAGATTCATTTGCTATTTTTAATATACAGCAATGAATTTTAGTCCTTAAAGTGCCCCAGCGGGTGTAGATGTAGATGTGGAATAAAGAGATGCATGGAAATTCAAAATGATGAACAGCTCAACAAAAATGTGCAATCTACTGGCATTATGAAGAATATCAGGATATTATTAATTGTGGTAATTTTTTCCTGTTTCAAGGGAGAGCTTTTCTCTATCGGGAATGTAAATATACTCGCTGCAGCTTTATTAAAGGGTTTCATAAACTAAGTTTCATTAAAGGGAAGATCTGCAGCATTTCATCATGCCTCTAATGTCTCATTTGGACAGATCAGCTCGTTGATCTAAGCTTCTGATACTTGTGTAGCCCTGATTCAGGGAAGCATTTATATTCAGAAACAGCCCTTAGTATCAAGCATAGACACAAGCGATTTTCTAAATGGGAAAGGCCTCAAAGACATATTTAAATTCTTGCTTGGCTCAGGAGTTGCTTGCAGTCTTTTATGATGTTGTGAAAGAGAAACAACTGTGACGATTACTGAGGTGTGAGCTGTGAACTGCAGCAGTTTCAGCTGGAGATGCCCTCCTCTCTGAGCTTCTGACTGCCCTTGCATAGCCTGATCCCAAGGTAACTGGGACCCTGCTTTTACTAGGTTTATTTCTTTTTCTCCCTTGAGGACCTAGCGGTGCATTAAAAAAAAAAAGGGCACACATACAAACTTTTTAGTTTAGCTTTTGAGTAGAAAGGAGTATCTGCAGGTCTGTCCTGGGACAAATGRTATCTTGTGGGAATAATGCTGTTTCATGGGAGGAGGCTTTCATTCAGTAGTGTTCTAGTCCCATGGCGTAACTAACTCAGCTGACGTCCACAGAGCAAGATTTCCCTGCCTGGAAATCCAAACTTCTCTTTCTTGAAACTGATAGCAAAGCCCATTAAGACCACTTGTCCAGGATGCATGCAAAGGGACTTACACTGGGTGAGTGAGATCAGGTACTTCTGCTTATTATGATGATCCTTGAAAGAGGATTTCTCCTGGAATCTGCTATTCTACTTCTGATCTTTTTTTTTTAATTATTTTGTCCTTTAATTTTTGTCCAATGGGTTATAAAGTGGTGTGTGGGTTTTGTTGGGGTTTTTTATGGTTGCCTTTTGCATTTCACAGAAGCATGGTATGAGAGAAGGTTTAAAAATATTCACTTTAAAATGAATTCCAAATTAAATCCATCCTCAGCAATTTGACTGGTAGAAAATAAGTACATAGTGTTACAAGAGGAATGCTTTCTCATTAACCAATTAGGTGGGAAAGCAGTTCGCACAAATTGGTTTGCAAATCTGCTCCCCATCTCAGCCTCTGSTTCTGCTTTTCTGTGAGACCTTGGACAAGCCGCTTTGCTTCTCAGTGCTGTTTTTTAACTCGTGGTGTGCTTTGTCTGTCTTAGCTATTTAGGTCGTAACCTTTGAGCGCCAGAGGTTTTCAAGGTTTTTTACCTTAGGGGTGTTACACAGGTATCTACCCTCCCATTTCATTCAGAAGGGCTGAGAGGAACCCCAACACAGACTGTGTTTAAAATTCCCTGTCTTGGGCTTCCTTACACTGCTGACATTGAACTTTCAGGACAGGTTTTGTTCCAAAGAAAGCCAGTCAATACTTCCGCTTACCTAGTGTGGGGCAAATGAAACATTTAGCACCAAAAATCTACTCATCTACATTAGCTGTCCTATTTTTCACAGTTTTACTTCTGCATGTGATGGCCCTTTCTTATGAAATCACAATGGTGGCAAAACAGAAGCTCAACCGACCCTTGGGTCTCCTGATCTGTTGGACCACAGGTAAGATTTACGAGGACGGATGATTATGCAGTGAAAGCCAGGACGTAGCTTGTTGGTCCTAAACTAACGCTCACCGTCCCTAGGTGGCTTGTGGCACTTTCACCACGTGTTAACTCAAGCAAGTGGTGATGGACAGGGAGCCCTGTCCTCCAGAGCACAGGACCTGACCCTGACCAGCTGGTAGATGCTGAAGGTTGCAACCTCCCGATTTCCACTGGGGTCTCCGAGTGGCCTCTGCTCTCCCAGGTCAGCACTGCGGGTCAGGAGGAGGCAGGCAGGGCACAGCGGGGCCCCTTCGAGGACTCAGGCTGGCGTCTGCCAGGGAGCACCCCAAGGCGGGGAGGTCTGACCTGCTTTAGGACACAGGGCAGAACAGGGACACCATGTGGGGGGTACAGGGCCACCCTGCTGCTGAAGCCCCTCAGGGGAGGGGTACAGGGCCCTGGCACGCAGGGAAGGGGGAGCCCTTCTGCTTCTGCCTCTCCTTTCTCTCCGTTTTCCCTTCTCTTGCCATCTCTTTTTCTCCTCGAAGTGTTTTTCCCTCAGCCCCCACAGTGCCACAGGAAACCTCACCCACTCTACCTATTTTTGCCCGCTGGCATGTGGGCAGGTATACCTGCCCTGCGTGCCTTAGCTCAGTGCTGCATCACGGAGCAAGCACTTTTGTTCAGAGCTCTTTTTAAAGCTATTAAAATGTAAAAAAAAGAAAAGAAACACGCACCCTGAAGCCTGAATAGCAGCATTTCTATCATCTGTTGTTATGACACACAGCTGACGTGGGAACACGGCAGTAAGGCTGACTGCTAGATGGGTTTAATTTTGGTGCAGAAATTTGCTAGAAGAAGCTTTCAAAAATATCTCTGGGTAGGAGGAAAACAGGTGGGTGCTGGTTATGTGTATGAAGCAGGAGGAAATAGTTGTCAATCTTACCTAAGCATTACTCCACATCCATCAGCCCTTTGGTACCCTCACTACTCGACAGGGGAAATAAATGATACTGTCTCTCTTTGCTCCTCTCTTCTGTTACCTCTGGAGAAGGTGCTGGTGGGCCACAGAGTTCAGGGAGACCGAGCATGGGATGACTGAATAGAACCACGGTTGTCTTTGTCAAAACGTACCCTGCCCACGCAGTCTTGGTAAAGATACCCATACAGGAAGGTRATCTCAGTATCATCCACTGGAGCCAGGTGACGGTAAGATCCACGCAGGAGAGACCTCTGGGCCAGTAGCGTCTAAAATGACAACTGACATTGGAGACGGTTGGTGAGTTGCATATGGTCTGTAGGGACTCCTAGACTGAACATCATTTCTGTGGTTGTCCATGTAGGTGAGCGAGTGGACTTGGTAGCCCAGGTGGTCCGTTCAACCCTGTGTTCCTATGCCCCATACACACTTTTGTTTCAAAGATGTCTTGTTTTCCCCAGTCAGTGTCCCTGGGTAAGTCAGACCTAGTCTGGTTTTTAGATATTCCTGAGCAGTCACAGCTTCTGCTGGCTATGAAAGAGTGTAGGTGTTCAGAAATATTCTCTAAGAATCCCTCTGCTAACCCATTTGAAGCGCATTTTCTTCTACTGCAACTACCCTCTATTAGTACATTTCTCATCTCTGTTAGTCATCTTGACTAATGACTTTACTCATCTATACTAGTTTACTCACCCATTTCAATACTTTCCTAGATCACAGGAACATTTTGTGACTTAATTAACTAATCAATTAGAAGCTCAGAGGTCTTTGAATGAAAAGTGTTATGTTTTGTAAGTGCAAAATACTATGATTACACGACTAGAAAACAAAATTGAGCATAGGGACTTTCTTTCTCCTCCTCATTTGGTGTTTGGACATCCGCAGTAATGATGGTGGCAAAACTAGAACTGGTGACTCCAACTGCCAGCACTGAGAAGTTTGAAAGACGACATCCACACTGTTGCAAGTTGGTTGTGTGGACTGAGATGGAGGCAGAGGAAGAAGAGGAAGAGCTTACTTGGAGTGGAGGTGTGCTGGAACAGAAGGACACGTAAGTCTGTGTGAGCAGAGTAATGCAGAGCTCCTCTTGTGGAGTAAAGCTTGTACCTAACGTAGTCATAAAGCCAAGGGAACTACAGCATTTTATTTTATCCCATTTTCATTGTGTTTCAACTYGGTCTGAAAAATCTGGCTTTTCCCATACCACTGCTGCTGTTTTCCCAATGTGTGAACTGATTACTTTGAAATTCCCCCTTTAGGGGTCCCAAATGAGAAGCCTTGTTGAGTGGAAAATTTGAGAGCAATGTATCCTTTGCATCCTTACTTTGCTTTTTGGTTTTGGTCCCCTCTCTTTGTACTCCTCTGATTCTCCTGCTGCTTTCTGTTTCCAGCCTCTACTCTGAATATCCCATAATGTGCTCAATAAAAATTGAATAGTTTCCACTTAGAATTCTAAAAATGGTTTGCCGTTTCCAGAAAGTGACAGCACCAATATTATYGTCAGTCTCTTATGCAAATTGCCACCCTGTTGCTACTTACCGAAGTATCTCATATTTCTCTGAAATCAGGCTCCACACTCTTCCACTCAGATGCCTCGGGACTCCTGACCTTCCCACTGGAGGTGCCCAAACCATTGGCGTTCACCTTGCTGTTGGCCAGAGCAAATATTAATTATATAATGTCTATGAGCTGTTGTCCACTGAAGAACTGTTCTTATCAAACTCCTCCTGCTCCAGCGTACATCCATCTGGTTCAGCCCATCAGAAGATGGCATGCWATGCCATTCTCCCAGCAAAAGTGTTCAGTGCCAACCTTGAAAGCAAGTCTGTGTTTGGTGACATTAGGTCTACAGGGTAAAACTTGGACTGGCTATATGGCATGCTACCCTCCCTTTTGCACATGAAGAGAAAAAAGAGAACCAGGATGGTTTGTCTGAATTCTCGTCACACTTCTTTTTTCTTTTCTTTCTTTCCCATCTAAATTCTAGAGGACTGGGAAAAAAATCAATTCTGATTTTGCCATTGGGGAAGTATAACCATCTGGGAAAAATATAAGCTCTGGCTCTAGGGGCAGTCTAGCTTCCCATGCTAAACAAAGACATTGATTTTCCCTTCCTCCTAGTTATCGCACTTCACATAATTCTTTCAAGCCACCTTGAAAAGGCAGCCTGGAATAGCATTCTTCCTATATAAACAACTCTGTCTTTAGTAGAAAGGTTGCTTTCCTTTACGTGAATAGTAGCCATGCGCTTTCAGTCAGAATGCCCTACACAAGAAAGGACTCARTTACATTTTTAAGCAGCATGTTTACTTTGTAGACTTGCCACTGCCTGCTCCAAACTGAAGACAAAATGACTGCCTGTCTGAAGACAGCAGATGTCTCAGAGATGTAAATGTTCACCACCCCTGAATCAAAGCCCCAGCATAGCTGAATACACTACTGTATAAAGACAATATTGACTGTCTTTGTGTTTGTTTGCTTTTTGTGTAGGGGGTTGAAAATGCTAGTGATGTTTAAACACCTCTTTAGAGTCATTACAAGATATTGTGCAAATATAGTAATTTTTCCCTGGTAAGCAGGCATGAAATGCACATTTGCTTATCAAAATGAAAAAGTTCCAGGGGAGGCCTTGATGTCTGTCAGGTGAATCATCTAATCTCCAGATTTAATGTATTAAACTGGGTAAATAAATCACTTTTTGGAGATGTCTAAATATACATTTCCCTGAGAGCTTTTCCAGTCTCTAGGGTAAATAAATCATGCTTATATAAAGATTATTTTTTGTTTAAAAGATATGATTACCTGAATAAATAATTGTGGTATAACCATGTAGTGCACACACCAAACGTGCTTAGTTCCATACATTCTTCCCTGTAAAAATGCCTATTGCCAAGCTGCATCAGCCATTTAGGATTTAATAATTTGTCATAAGATATTTCCCCCTCCTACTTAGGAGAAAAAGAAAAGCAAAAATAAAAGATACAAATTTCACAGTCAACAAAATTGCCGTAGCTCTTCGGGATGTTTAAATTATAACATAACCTGACAAAAATCAGGAAAATAAAATGCAAAAACAACCCTGTGTCCTTAATTCACCCCTTTGTGCTTTTTCTTATTATCATGCAGAAGAACACGGCCATTTCCGCTGTGAATCTTTGCGACACTAAGCTTCCCTACTGCATTTTCAAGATGACTTCTTCTGGCTGTTAGCTACCTCCAGAACTGGTGGATCTAGTCCCTCTCCGCCAAAGTGCAATTAATCCCTACTGCACATTTACAAGGGCTTATCCTGCCTAACGTAAATGTCCTGTGTGAGCTGGCTTTATCTTTGCTTTACCACTGAATTATTTTTCAGGCTAGGAATATGTTAAAAAAATCAAATTTAGTCAGGATCTTTCCCCTGACATCATTAATTTTGTACTAAAAAGAGTGTTTGGTATTTCCCTACAGCTGCACAATGTCCTTTGCTGTATTTTCCTTTCCTTCGCAAAAGCCAGCATCTGGAAGTATTGTTCTCTTCTCTGACTCTTTGGAGCAGGGCAAGAAGTACTGCCCAGCCTTTGGCCTCCCTTTTGGGATGGGTCCTTTACCCCCAGATTGCCCTTGCAGGGCTGTTGTGCTTCACCACCTGCTTGGGAGTACCGTGTCCTCAGTTTGTCTGCCTGGCTGGGCTCCCTCGCTTCCCAGCACCGACAGGCTTAGTGTTAAAACTCATCTAAGATATCTGTCATCCAGACACTGACCATCCCCTCCTGCCTTTCTTTGCAGCTCCTACCTTGGAGATCCTGCCTGAATTTGAAAACCCTCTTGATGACTTGAGCTGAAAGCATGTGCGTCAGGTACTAGTCCCATCCTATTTTCTCTGAAAACCATCCAGGCTATTTGGCCTTTGCAGTCTCTTCCCAGGGCAGGGCACCTAAAAGATCCAAACCCTCTTTCTCCATATTGCCTACTCAGCCCCAGCAGCATTGTCCCTGCCTGACCCGGGTTTTTCACATGAAACACACAAGACATGTCTTAGCTGTGATTAATGCTGATAACGCCTCCACGACTAGGTGATGCCATGGTTTACAGGCACTGAGCGAGGCGCAGATGCTTTGCAGAGATCGCGCATGGCAGAGTCACATGTGGCCACACTGCTTTGCCCATTTTGGTGGGTAACGACTTGGCCAGGCCGCTTCTTTCTCAGTTAAGCAAGGGATTTGCCAGCTTGCTCTCTGTCTGTGTTCTCAGTGAATTTTCCCCCCTACATTTAATTTTTGCTAAGGTGGGGAGGGAGAATAGAAGGAAGAAGCACAGAAAATATTTTCAGAACTTTTATTTTCATTGACGTATAATATGTAAATTATGAAGACCACTAGTGGGAATGTATTTATTAAAGGTAAGTAGCAGTATGACTTTGTACAGCCGATTGCCAAGAAACAGATGATAGTGTATTGTTGTAGAGTCCACTCAGTTGTTATGAAGCTGGGAGTAAACTGCAATATCTACTAACAGCCTTTAACATTTCCTTCATTTTATTTCCCTTACCTTTAACCACGATGTGAAACTGAGCCAGGAAGGAACTTCTTATTAGCCGTGCTAAGTGTATTGTTCATGGCAATTCTGCACAGTTTTGCTGGCATCCAGAGGACTGAACCAGGCATAAGCTGGTTTTGGAGACTGTGGTGGAGCAGACTTAAGCTGTAGTTCCTAAATATTACCTGATTCTGAAAACAAGTATCTGGAGGTCAGATCCTCCCATTGGTTTATATTTATAGGGAATTTTGCTTGGATTCCTTGATTTCATTCATAGTACAAATATTTAAATGCTAAGCACAAACATTTATATCATTATTAATGGTATAATGAGGAAAAGAAAGTGAAAGAACTAAATTACCTGTCCTTACTTAGACAACAGAGCATGTTTTTTCTGTTTATCATCTTACATCTTTTAGTGCTGAACAGACAAGAGTAAATAATAAGCATTTTCTTCATTATTTACCTTTTGTAAAGAACAGTAGCGTCCCCATTCTGCAGGTGTGTAAACCAAAGAAAGACAGAGACTGTGCCTATTTGTCCAGTGTTCAGGTAACTGAAGCAGGGGCGAGGCTGCTTTCTCTGATACAGGAGTGGAGCGGAACAAAATTAATTTCAGCAAGCCAGTGCCAGAGAGCACCACAGGGGGGAATATCACAGTTTTCCAACCACTTCTAGTTGCGCCTGCATTGTGATCCGTGGCTAGTCTGTGCAGGGACAGGACCTGCAGGAAAGTTAATCAAATTCACTTTTAAATGTATTAGTTAAATTGCATTATCTCACTGTGGTGACATTTTTATTTTGATTCAAAATAGGCCTTAATTCTGTTTCTTTTAATTCACTTCAGAATTTAATGTGGTTTACCTGATCCAATTTAAATTCACACCTTGAATTACCTCAGCTTATCTTTTCTCAGCATCCCCACGTAGGCAGGACCTAATTTTGTTTTCTAAGTCTTGAAGCCGTATTCTACCTTCTCTTCTCAGCACCACTGGGAAATTTCTTATTTCTGCACTTCACAGATTGCTGCATGCCCTGCCATCACACAGTTAATTTAAATAGATGTTAAAAGGTCTGTGATATTAGCAGCTTTTGTCTACGCAGAATTACTTAAAAAGCTGGTGATTAAAAAGGCGGTGAAAGAACAGGCTGAAATATTAATTCACAGAGTAAAAATGACGAAGAGATGGAGTAATTATAGCCTRAAAAGTAAAAAAAAGCCAATGCGACCACCTGTGGGACTTGTGGCAGTTTSATTAAGGCGGGGGACTAAAGAGAGGGTGTGAATATGAGCTTTTAAAAATCGTTTTCCCTGCATGGGGGATGCGGAGGAGCTGGGTTTGCACTTGGTGGCAGTGCTCTCCCGCGCTGCCGGCAGCCCTGGCCGCCCGGGCTGCTGCTGCCGCCTGCAGAAGACACGGAGGGGGAGTGATGGCTCTGCACAACCCGGGGCTCATAATCTGCCTAATATTGTTTTCTTAATTCATTTTAAATACTGTTCCTCTGCTCTGATAGAGCTCTGCTGTTTTATAGCTTTGATTGCTGTCTAAAGGACTCCCTGAAAGGAAAGAGAGGAAAGGAGGTGGTGGAAATGGGTGAAAATGTTTGTAGTTCAGGACAGGGGGAGCCTCTGTTATTCAGAGTCCCTGAGAGTAAGGATAGATGGTGGGAGGGAGATGGATGGGATGTCTTAGGGCTGTACTTGATATTTAATTTCTGCCTGGCACAGCACTGCCCCTCAGGGACTGGCCCTACTTTTCCCTTTCCCTCCTTCTTTCCCTCCTTCTTTCCCTCCCTCCCTCCCTCCCTCCCTTCCTTCCTTCCTTCCTTCCTTCCCTCTCTCCCTCCCTCCCTCCCTCCCTCCCTCCTGCCTTCCTGCCCTCCTTCCTGCCCTCCTGCCCTTCCTGCCCTCTCTCCTTCCCTCCTTCCTTCCCTCCCAAGCTGGCTGTACTCCTGTAAGGGAAATGCCGTGCCTTCCCCAGCCTTAGCTGTGACATGTCTGAAAGCAAGGAGACACACCAGCAAATACCCATTGCCAAGGCATTTATTGACTGTCCTTCAGCTCTCCAAGAGGACAGGACAACTGGTGCTAGAGGTCAGGTTCATTGCAAGGTTAGCTGTCAGTGACAGCACCAGAAGCTACAGGCTGCTCTCAAATGAAGCTCTGGTCCCTATGGGACTCACCAAAATTACAAGGACTGAGTGCACTAGACCAGAGCTGTTGCCTCTCCTTCAACAAGACATCCATAGCATCATAGCTATGGAGAGAGAAAGGGGAAATAAAATGTCCTTCAAATGCCCTGTTCCTTGTGTAATGGGAATCTTGCATTTAGATAGTGTCGTCACTGACTCTGCTGGTAACAGATGACAGTCCTGTAGCACCTCTTTAGGATGAACTCACTGATGGCTTTGCAGCATGTGGTAACATAGACCTACTGATCCCTTTGATGTATTGTTACCTGGAGAAAAGTAGAGTGAATGTGGTGTGGTCAAGTCTCACAATCTTGTTATGAATTTCATAGCATTAGACGCTTTTCTCAGAGCTTCAGTCTGCATTCATATGAAATGCAGGGAAGCTCATCTCTATTTCTTCTTCTTTTAAAGGGAATGTGTGGCTTTCCTGGTGGTGTCGAACAGCTTGAAAATGTGAAAAACAGAGGCTTTGATGGCAGAAAACAAATACCCGCCATTTGTCCAAGAAAATGCAAGGCACTTTAGACTCATGATTTTTGCAGGCCTCAGGTGGCCAGTGGTCAAGATTAGTGGAGCTGTCTCTGCTGCAGCCCCATAGACACATTTTTAGYATAACAAAATAAAATGTGCGAGACTGTGTAGCTGCTCCCTCAAGGTACATTGGTTGGTAATGCACCGTGGTGGAAAGAACTATGTAATTGGAGGATAATAATGTTGGCACAAAAAAAAAAAAAGAGTCAAAACTGACCATATGTAAGTACAGGATGGAAATAGGAAGTCTTGTAAAAATTAGAGTAGAAAGAATCTGGAGGCTTCCTTGTAAAAGCAGCGGGAGAGGGAAATCAAACAGCTTTTTAAATGCAGTTTGACTTGTTCCTGCAAAGAAGGTGAGGTTCACAAGACCAGACTCAGTGGCACAGAGCAGCTCTTTATCTGCTCATACTTGGAGGTTGATTACGCACCACACGAGTTCGTAGCCCATACTAGGTGCAGAGGTTAAACATTCAGTGCTCAAATGGGCCCAAAGCACAGAAATCACCTTCCTTCCCATGACACACAGTGAAAGGTGAGGTTAATGTGGTTTCTGTGACTGACTGGGGGCTGGTCGTTCAGCAGCAGACACTGTTCATGTATTTATCTATCAGCAGAGATGAGCCTCACTGCTTTTACAGTTCAGTGGACCTCCTGATCAGCCCAGCCTTGGTAATGAACAAAGGCTGTGAAATAACTTGTATCCTCTATTAGAGACAAACAAGCAAGAACAACACCACTTAAGGAAGCAACATAAATAATGAATGAGTAGAGAAATATGGTCCTTTCTGACAGAAATGATGCTGGTTTTAATTTGTGTTTATGGCACCTAAAGTAATGGGCACATGAAAAATGCATGGGGAGAGAGAACCAGGAGAAAAATCCCTGCAGAACCTGACCACAATCCCCTGGACCCCGACCAAAACGTGCAATGGGAAAAGTGTAACCCGGAAAAAGAAAGCTCCTGTAGGAAGACAAAATAATAAACACTGGAAAAATACAGTGCATACCTTTCTATGATGCCAGATACACTACTAGAAAATCAAAACACTATTTAGGAAACGAGCTCAAAGTGTAAGATTGCCTAGTGAGAGAGTCTTTAGCATTTGGCGTAACAGAGACAAATCTTCATGGAGGGAAAGATAGTGTTTCAGTGCTGCTTGTGTTTAAAAAAAACAAAAGCCTTTGTTTAAAATATCTGAATCCCTCTTTCAGGACTCATTCAAGGTGGCTTTCTTCTAAATTTAAAGGTAGTATACCATGAATCAGATTAAAATAAGGAGGTAGCCCATCATCTTGAATCTTCCCCTGGAAAACTACGTTAAGTTTAGTTAAGTTTTCTCCTGAAGAATATTTTAGAAATTTGTAAAGTAAGGAATAAAGTGATTTTAACTTTCATAGCTGAAATTAGCTTCTTCCTGGACTTTGTAAAATCTACAGAGGTGCTAATGTGTCTGAATATGATGAGTAGGGCTATAAAATTGTACATTTTTTGATTGAGCTACTGAACAATAATGTCTCAAACCTGCAGTCAATCAGACTGATTACAGGATTTTTTTTCCTGGAACAACAGTGCAAACATTTTTGATTGAGCTTGACCATAAAATCTGATTGACCCAAAGTAGCACATTTCATTTTCATCCCAGGAAACAACAGGCTAGCTTTCTCAGCGGGGGTTGAAATGGAATGGGGTACAGGTGTTATGTACTTGAATTTAAAATGTGGATTTTTCTAAATTGATTTTTCCACAACGATGAAATGGTACCATAGATTTCATAACAGGAACTTCTACATATCATAAGGTTCCTGTACTTTCTCTTCAACAACTGCCCAAAGCCATGTGGCTAGAACACCCCAGTATGTGTGTGACCTAGGTGTTAAAACCACATCTTCAAGGACAGTGACTTATCCATCAACRTGTTATGAATCATGGAAAGACTGTACTGAAAATTGTTAGTCCAAAAAGAAGTGAAAGATAATAGTCTACAGATAGGTAAAATATTACAGTAAAGAGAGAAAAAATAACAAGAAGAAATTCAGAGAAAAAACTTTCTAAAGGTAAGGATAGCAGAGGAGTAGATGCCCTAGTGTATTGGGTCTGGCTGAGATGGAGTTAATTTTCTCCAAGCAGCCCTCATAGTGCTGTGCTTTATATTGGTAGCTAGAAAGGTGTTGATAACACACCAGTGTTTTGGCTACTGCAGAGCAGTGCTCGCACAGCATCAAGGCTGTCTCTCCAACAACTCCCCTCCTCACTAGTAGGCTGGGAGTGGGCAAGATCTTGGGAGGGGACATAGCCAGGACAGCTGACCCAAACTGACCAAAGGGATACTCCATACCATATGACATCCACTCAGCAATAAAAGCTAAGAGAAAAGAGGAGGAAGTGGGGGGCATTCATTATTTACGACATTTGTCTTCCAGAGCAACTGCTACGCGTACTGAAGCCCTGATTCCTGGGAAGTGGCTGGACATCAGCTGCTGATGGGAAGTGGAGAATAAATATTTTGTTTTCCTTTGCTTCCACGCTCGGTCTTTGCATTTGCTTTATTAAACTGCCTTTAACTTGACCCACAAGGGTTTGGTTTTGGGTTTTTTTTTTCCCCATCTTATTTTCTCCCCAACCCGTCCTGCTGAGGAGGGCAGTGATAGAGCAGCTTGGTGGCACCTGGCGTCCAGCCAAGGTCAACCCGCCACACCTGGTTATGGAGTATCCATCACTGAGATGTTAGAAGAATGCCAGAGTGCAATTGTTGTCCGACATGGCTTTGGCACAGGCAATTCTGCGGGATCATGGCATTAACGGGCACGTGGGCAGAAGATGAAGGAGGCGGCTGCTTGAGGTCTCTTTCAGCCCACTGGTTCAGTGAGGTAATGAAATGACCCCATTGCTTGATGGTTCATGGAAGTGCTCAAGTTGTGGGATTGCCCTAGCAGTACTTATTTGAATTAATGCTACATCTAAGTCAGAAGGGGGCTGTCATGGGCAGTGTCCAGCCTGCAGGGTGTACATGGGTCCTTGTACAAATCCTCCATATGTTTTCTTCCTCCCTGGCTGAAAGATTATGTCCATGCAAAATGGAAAAGCATCAGCGGTCAAGAGTGAGCAAAGCCATGCTGGAAGCAAGAGCTGTAGGACAGTGCAGATGGGTGAGGGGTGCAAGCCTGGGCTCCCCTGCTTCAGGGCTCGGATGACTGTCCTGGTGGGTGAAGGTGGACCAGCTCCTTTGCGTTTTATTATATGGGCCTGAAAACACATTTGAGAGTGCATCCTTCTGGTGTTTTCTCAAAGAGGTACCTTAAGCACTTGTGAATTATTGTGTCATTTTTATTTCAGCTGAACATCCTCCATAAATCCCATCTGAATGTGCAGAGAAGTCTGGCCACCCAAAACTTACATTTTCCAGAGAATTTGCTGAAAGGGGGGAAAAAAAAAAGGAGAAAGGTCCATCTTTAATGGCAAAACCATTTGTTTGCAAGAACTTCTCACAGATGACACAAGAATTTCCTGTCTTTGGGGCAGATCCTTGCGTGATACAAATTGGAGTGTGTCTCTATGTAACTCAATCTTTCTCTTTTATTGATATTTCAGAGATTCTCTTTGAAGTGCCTCCATTTGCACAAAAAATGAACTGAGGCTACGGCCATGCCAAAACGTATCAAAGGGATACAGGCTTGGATCTTCAGCTGGTGGAAATCAGTATATCTCCATGATTTTGGATGGTTTATATAAGCATTGGCTGGGCTATGCAGTTCAACAGGGACATGGGAAGAGCTCAGCATTCCTGTGTAAGGACTCCCTGACAGAGATTTCTCATTCTCACCTGTTCCTTTCCCCAAAACAGCACATGAAAGCCATGCTGTGACATTCAGCAAGCACTGGATGGCAAGCACTGTAGCAGAAAAGCCTCAGTGAGCCTGAGATGTGCTGGGTAAGCACAGAGGGCTGTAAAGAAGACCTCCCTTTCCAGGATTCTGATGGGAAGCATAAACAGGCAAAACTGTTCTTTGCTCACATACTAACTTTTGACTGTGGGTTTCCTATTCAAAGTCCTTTTGAGCAGAAGGCAGCATAAATGAAAAAATGCCAAACTATTAGTAGAAATTTACAAGCCCATTAGCTGTTCTTCAGAAGGGCCTCTGTGCAATGAGCATGGATCAGACCTTGCACGTATCAGATGCATGTATCATGTGCAAGTATACCTATTAATATCTCTTGGTCTGAAAAGTTAAACAACTAGGTTGTATTTGAATGTCTGGAAAACCAAACACTCTCCCCTAGCACATAGGACCATATTTTTTGTTGCATTGTGCTCTGCAGGAATCCTGAGCTTAAACCAAAACAAGAGAATTGTTGCTCAGCAAATCCCAGGTTGACAGTAAAAGCGACAAAGCTAAGTAACAGAAAGAAAAAGCATCTATCACTGCAAAATGGGTGTTGTTTTCAAAAGAAAGCAGTTGTTCTGTTCCAGGGCTTTTGCTTTCTTCCCAGTTGTGTAGTAGTGCGTAATGGTAGCCTGAAGATAATAAGCAGCAGCATTTCAGTGCCACAAGAACTTCTTAACACTTGTTAACAGCAGAGTCAGTGATGAGCTTACAGAAACCTTTCCAAGCCTAATGGGACTAGGTTTGTGTAGACCTACTTTGAAAATTGTTGCAGTGCTGCCATGGCCCCTTTCATGTGCGTTTGAAAAAAGATAAGCTGGGACTCACAAAGCCAAGACATCTCTACTGGACAGGTAAGTGAGACGTCCTCAAGGAGCTCTCCTATCAGACATCTGGCTTTTCAAACTGAACAACATCCTCAACAGCGATAAATTCCCACTGTCCCACCCAAACCTGTGATGGGTGATGCTGCCTGAAGGTCTAGTCCATTTTGTGGTGCTGGAGTAATCCTGCCAAGGAAGAGTATGATTCTGGAGGGCAAGGACCTGTTGTGAGCTACCCAAAGTTTCTTAGAAATACCTGGAGTGGATTCCCTTTTCTTGCACAAGAGGAAAAGGCAGTGCGATAGATTTTGTACTATGGAAAAAAGTCAGCTCTGCTAGGAGGATCTAACGCCTACAAATTCTTAAACAAGTGTTAACAGGTCCACCATCTTTGCAGTGTTAAAAACAAGACCACACACAATTTGCAAATATACTTACTTGGAAGAGCTGCTTAACTAATGTTACACTGTGCTTCAGCTGAATACTTTTCTGATAAAGCAAGGAAGTAAAGCACAAATCAGACTTGTAAAGAGACACCACAGCCCCAGCTGTACCATACACAGCTCTAAAATAAGCAGATCTTTCTTTGATAAGTCACTTTGATTATTTGAATGTTGACCAGGAAAGCGAGTCTTCATGGAAGAAATGACTTTTTCTTTGCAGTGGGAAGACAGAATTTCCTGGAACATGGGCAGGGCAAGAGCTGAAATCCCTGATGAGTGTTATTAAGGACATTGTTATGCAAATGTAATACGTTGTAGCTCTTTGGAGGAGGGATTTTCCTGCCACAAGAGGCTGTACTATTTTAACAGTTATTTTA
Organism: Phoebastria nigripes; assembly: GCA_035582835.1. Lineage (NCBI taxonomy): Eukaryota > Metazoa > Chordata > Aves > Procellariiformes > Diomedeidae > Phoebastria > Phoebastria nigripes. The sequence goes on along the minus strand of JAYKAV010000459.1, from coordinate 42,646 downwards.
ATAAAAACATGCCCAAATGCATTTGTTTAGACAGTTTTCTTTCCTCTTTTGTGGAGCAGGAAATTTCGGAATATATGGTTTTTGGAAAAGCCGATGTGGAAATTGCACTGAAAAGACTTGCTTTGAAGTAATGGCATTTTCATATTTTATCATAGTGAAATGCTGAAATACCAATTTGAAACACAAGGTTTCATGTCCATATGTTGGTTCAACCCAAATTTTTTCTTAAACATTTCTTCTAACATCAGAAAATCAGAACATCAGTAACATCAGTAACATCAGAAAATATCAGCACTGTCCCCCAAAATACAAAATGTCTGCGTGACCCCATTCTCACTGGAAAAATGTTTCAGTGGAAAGTATTAGCCATTGTCAGAGTTCATAAGAAAAATTCTTCCCACTGACTTTAACTCTTTATTACTTGCCAGGACAGGACATTTTTCTACATTACATATTTTTCGCATCACACAGTAGAGCCACCACTGTCCCTGCTCCAGTTGTGTGCAGAGAAAATTGAAAATGGAAAAGCATCCAAAGACTGCTGAAGTTCTGGAAATCAACAGGGAAGGCTGACCTTTTGCATGTGGGATGAACATATCACACAGCAATTTCAGATCGGTGCCAACACCAGCGCTGATTTTTTTTCAGTGCAACTGCTGATTGGCCATGAGCTGGACTAAAGCTGCCAAATTCATTTCCCAAACAGGCCCGAGTGACACAGGCAGGGACTGGCCCTGCCTCCAAGCAACTGCAAGGACATGAGGTGTGCACATTGCCAGTTTAATCAGGCCTTCTCCCTGGAAACTTGCCTGGCATTAGGCAGCTTACAACTATCAAATATTTATCATATTGTCAGAGGATAAAGGAAGAGCTAATTGATGTCTTCTATAGCCGAGCCCAACACTGTAGGCAGTTTGCTAATGAGTGAGGAAGTTTCCTCAGCACTTCAAGGAATGGAGCTTCTCAGCCCGGTGTCTTCTTATTTATCAAAAGCACCGTTCATCTACACAAGGCTGCCAAGCTGTGACAAGATATTTGCCATGCAACCTACAGACCTGAGAAAGAAGCACACCGTGCAGGCGAGCCACCCTCACTGGCCTGGCAGTGAAGGCACAGCCGGGTCTGGGAACAAGCACCAGGAATGCTTTGGCTGGCCTCCGTCACTGCAGGTACAACAGGAGGGGAAGGGACAGTGTTAGGACCCAAAACGTCTTGTGTTGAGCTGAGGTAGAAAGCCACCACAACCTTTGGAGAAAGGATGCTGCCAGCAGCTCTGGCTTCTGGCTGGGAAAGAAAAGAGTGTTTTCTGTGATCGTCATGATGTGATGGTACTTTTGATCCTGGACAGGTCAGAGATCACACAGAAAGCAAAAAAAAATCCAGTGAAAACATTAGGTTAAGGTTCAGATTGTTCATATTTTAACTCAGTTGATTCATTCTGTCTTTTTATTCATCCAGGTCCTTCCAACAAGATTTTTACTGCACAAAGAGCTTGGGCATCTAAAGAAATAAGGGTGTGGGTCTGGAAATGCTTAGTTAAAATTTTGGCTCTTTCACTACCTTGTGCAGTTTCCAGCTGGCTAATTCATGTTTCAGTGCCTCAGATGGTTCATCAGTGAGGCAGAGTGACAGCAGTGTCCACACAGAAGTAATGATCAGGGGAATAAAAACATGTTCCTAAATATGTAGAATATTAAAAACTAAAAAGAGTAAATACAAAGAAGAAAAAAATGTTTATTCTTCTGATGTAGTGGCTATGTAAAGGGCTGAGATCTCTGCTAGCTAAGGAATACAGCTCCTAGTGACTTTGCTAGGTTTTAGGTTAGTCGCAAGTTGGCAGCTGTCAGGGATAGCCAGCTAGGTATGTATTTGTATATCTTAAGATTATGGTAAATTACTTGGTTTTGTGCCTATGTTTGAAGGCTATTTAAGGGGTGGGTTGACTGTAACGTGGAACACAAAGGGATAGAGTTTGTTCTGTCCATGGGRTTATAACTCCGAATCTATGGCCGACTCTTCCAAGTGGCTTTACAAAGCCAAGAAGAAATTAAAAACTCAGTTGAAGAGATGTCATTCTTGGTCAGTGTTATGTGAAGTTCAACAAGGGATTGTGAGCACTCTTCCTCACTCCTAAAGAAAGGCCCCTGCCATCCTTCTAGACATGAATCTTCTTTAACGTCAACTACAATTTYGGAGGGGTTATGCTGTTGGGCCAGAGATTTGCATGGAAGTGGAATGGTTTTGTTTTCACATTGACCTCCAGTGCTGTTGTACGTGGCTTTGTTTCCTTGCATAACGTTTCCCACAATGTTACAACTTAACTTAAAAAAGAAGGGTGGGTTGTTTTTTGCCATGGAGATAAAGATATAAATATTAAAAGCAGGCACAGATAAAATAATAAACATTCAAAACTGTGAACTTTGAATTATGCTTTGTTTTGGAATAGATTGCTCCCGTACGTGCAGATTCAGAGATACATGATTTTCCCTTGGTACTGAAAACCAGGAGGCTTTCTGCACACACTATGCTGTCAGAGAAGGTCTCCCTCTCTCTCTGGCACAGAGTGCAGTTGTTTTAGAAAAACAAAGCCCTGTAATTCCTGGGATGATTTCTGCTAAGAAGTGACGAGCTGACTGACAGCCGAGTGCATGGTCTTCAGCTAGCAGGTGTGTCCCACTTTGAGGAAAGTGGAGGAAAGCACATGGGCCTTGTGTGTGTGCATTTGTTCATCCTGAATTTCTGTTGTGGTGAGTCTGGCTCTCTGTCAAGCAAATCTTCTCAGCCTGACACTGAGCTGTTATTTCAAAGCCTTTTCTTGGTTTGCACAGCGTAAGTCCCGACAAGTAAAACATGCTGGTACTCGCCAGAGCCCTTTCAGAGGGACCTTGTATGGGGAATCCTTTTTCTCTGTGGGTTGACCCCCCAACAGGGCCCTTGGTGTTCAAGTGTGGCTTAAGGCTGAGCCATTCTGGGGGAAAGCACTTGGTTGTAAGACAAGGTCACTGAAGCACAAGGCTAAAATGCTGGCTTTATAGCTTTCCTGAACATGCATGTTTTCCTGAATTGGACTCGGAAGAACTACCTAAATTTCTTGGTACTTTCCAGAAATAGGAAGCATGGCGGTGCGTACCAGCATATAGATGCTACGTAGTACAATAGATGGTATAAGCTGGTATAAGCCCTGTACAAACAGCTGCATTATTCTTTCTCCGGACAGTGGTAGAGACATAAGGAATTAACAAAAGGTTCTTATGTCACCTCGTAGATTATTCCACCCCTCTCACTTTTAGTAAGAAGTGATTTCAGAGAAAAAAACYGTGTTCTTATGATATGTCCGATAGGACCGATTCTGAGATAATGAGTGGTGTTATTTAAAAATACACCTTCCACTCACCTGCGTATATGTTTATTTCTTTACTATAATTCCCTAAGCACAGCAGAACTAAGTCAGTTCCAGCTGCCACCCCACAGTCTGTGTCCAAGCTAAGACAGTCTCTGCTTTCATTTTACACAGGAGTTGACAAGGGAGAAAAAGATGGGAACGCTGCTCACAGGATTTGCTGGCCAGGAGCACACTCCCAGAATTCCCAGAATTAGTCCCAAACCTTGTTTCCTTAAGAAACCTGCTTCTCTTTCCAAAATGTGTGAATCAGCAGCATTAAGTCAACAAGATTTGTGACATACCCTTTGGGAGAAACCACTGCAACAGTACATGTGAGGATTCACTGGGTGATAAACAATTCTCATCATATATCATCTTAGCTGTAACAAGGAAGTGTGTTTTCATGTTACAGCAGTAGGCATGAATGCAAGATTATCCATTGCAGTTTATGGTCTCTGCTATAAGCTTCCACTGTAAGTTTTGGGAAGTTAGCCCTATTCTTCACCTGTAAAATATGGAAAACTTGACAGTAAAATACCCGCTCCCCTGTGAAACTAGGGAAAGGTTTGCCCATTAATTCCTTGCAGGATATAAGAGAAGACTTCGTATTTGCAGTTTCTGAGCTCCATTTACAGGGGTCACCAGTTTGCCTGGAAACATCGCTGCTGTCRTTGTAGGCAGTGCGTGCAAAAGTCTTATAGAAGAGGCTGTGTAACTGCGTTTTTAGCCTGCAGTATTATAGAGCAGTCAGCTCCTTTTGGGGCTTGGCAGCATCATTAGACTGCTGGACTCTAATAACTCATAATTGCATAACCCGTGAATTGGGCAAACATCCAGTTTTGAGGTTTTCAGACTCTGTTGATGAATTTAATCACAATTGAAAAGCTTTGCCAGATGAGTATAAAGAGGTTTATGCAGTGTAGTGCTCGTCTGCCCGCTCAGTATGGTTGCTCTCTTTTTAAGTATTGCAACTGAATCAGCAGTTCAAAACCCTTCAACTTTGCTGTTCCACTTAAAACTAACCCCAGGTTGCTGCTGGCCCACAGGACCCCTCCTGGAAAGATACATACCAGTGGAAGAGGAGAGAAAAAAGAAAAGAAAGAACAAAAGGCTTTTAACTTGCGCCGTACATGATAATGATGGAGTGCCTTCAAAGAGCACTGGGGTTTTTGAAAATCACAGGAGTGCAAAGAGGTCACCCATAGATATTTGAATTATTAACACATGTTTAACCATTAAAGAAAGATGTATTGATAGAATATCAATGTGATTAATTATTTAGTTACACAAAGTACGGCACAGAAAACAAATTAAGTATTCCCCACTCCTTGGGAAGGATGAACCTTGAATAAATGCATCATAAGAGGGTTTGTTACCACAAGGCTTGTTAATAACAGATGATCTTAGAGTATCATGGAAAATGTGTACATGTTGGTCATATTTATTTTGGTTACAAGATGAGCCTTCATCAGTTGATCTATAGTGAGATGGAATGGAGAAAACCACAAAGAACCAACTTTGTGTTTGACGGGAAATGTGGCAGCTGTTTAGCTTGTGTTGACCTATTAAAACAAATAGGTTTTCAAAGGAAATGTGTACAGCTATTTGAGGAAAATCCTCCTGGTAAGATATCTCACACATGCTGTTTTCTGTGTCTGTATTAAGCCGCCTTGCCTGCATTGCTAATGCAGATTCTGTGGGAAGGAGAGAACATCCCTCTCCTAGTCTTCGTTGGCAGGAAAAAAAATGGTGCTGTTGGAACCTGTAGCTCACTTTTTTTGTCAGCTGTGGCAAATAAAAGCTTGAAGCATTGCATATCTACTTTGCAATACACTTACAGCTGAAATTCCTTCAAATTTTGATTCCAGCATATGGTTATTGCATAGTTTCTTCAATTGTTGGTCACACAATCCAGGCAGATTTTTAATATGAAGTGCCCAGAAGTACGGTATAAAACCAGTGTATTTTCTCTATGTATATGACATTAGAAATGTTGAATTAGTAAGCATAGTTTTGGGAAAGCCTCCTAAGGCCTACCTTTATTTTATTTATCCTTTGTGGGCACTCAGTAGAGTTAGGTGCCCAATACTCAGTAGTGTGTTTCATCGATAGTGCCGTGTTAGGCTGAGGTACCTCACACATGCTTCTCTACCTGCAGTGTTGGGGGACTTCCCACAGCAGGTTGGCTATGTGCTAGTGTTTTCCATGCCTAGAAAGAAGCAGGATAAAGGCTGCCTATATATCTGTTGCTCCCTTGGTTGAGGCAAAACAAAAGACTCTTGCTCCATTTCGTAGCGTGTCCTCTTCCCCAGGCAGTGGAGAGGCACCTCTCTCCTAGCTGTAGCCTCGAGGGGACACTCACGATGAGTGGGAAGCAAAYGACTGTCCACAGCCACTGAGGGGGCAGAGGGAGGAGAGAGTCCAAAGTCCAGTTGGGACAGCCAGAGTGTCTGTGGCACAAGCAGGAACCAGGAAAATTTGGRTACATCTGAGTATAACCTCAGCAGTGAGCTGCACTGTGACACAAGTTTTAGCTACATGCACCTCATTCATGATGACTCCAAGATGGGAAAAGTAATCATCTCAACTATTTAGATGCTTTATTTTTATATCACTGTATTTTTCAGATGCTGGAAAATCTACTTTCCTTCTAGTGTAAAGGCATGAGATAATATTGTATATAGCCAACTGGACAATCCATCTGAAAGCTAGTACGCATGTAGAGGAAAGAAAAAGAGGAAAATGCGGGAATAAAAAAAATAAGAAATCACACATTTGTAATCAAGAATTGTACAAGCAATTCTTATTGTGCTGGAAATTAAATGGAAATCTAAACAGCAATACATCATATGACTTCTAGTCTCTATAGTGTCTGAAGAACAGTCTCCGAGACATTTTTGTTGTTTTGTTTGTTTTTGTTTGTCAGCTGAAGACTTCCAGCTTGTCAGTCGTGTGCATAGTATTCAGCTTATGTATTAGTATAAAAGCATAGCAATCATTCTGTAAGTCACGCAACAGTTTATTACTCCATTTTGGCAATTGCAGTTGTCCAGCAAATGTGGGGTAGCAAACTCTGGGATCCCTGGGAAAATCAGGCTCCAGGCTGGCTTGGAAGCAGGTCTGCCACGTATCTCACTCAGGAGAAGCAGCTCATGAAAGGTGTTGGGGTACAATTCAAGCTGTAACCGTGTCACAAACCGAAAACCTGTCTTTAGCCTGGTGGAGACCAGACAACCCTCTGTTCAGGTCCCTTCAGTCCAGCCGGGCGCTCTTAGACCTTGTCCTCCTGGCTTGTCTTGGGGTGTAGTGCCAGGGGAACAGAGGCAATTTTTGATTCGTGGCCTTGGGGTGTGAAACACAGGGAGCCCATGAAAGTGGGCTTGTGGAGTTTCTGAGGGAGAGCTCTCTGTACCTTGCCCCATAATTTTAGGGAATTCACTGAATAATTTAGTTCTAACAGACTGTAGGGACTTCTCACGTGGAAGTCTTCTGCCAGTTAATAATACTGAGTACATATACTGCTCTTCGCATCTGCATAGCACTTTGCAAACATTAACTAATTAAGCCTCACAGCACTCTGGGGAGGTAAGTATAAGTAAGTTATTATTGTTAAGTAAGGAAGGCTCTTGGCTCTCCTCTTAATGGAAGTCTTGGGGGAGATCCTAATCCTCCACACTGCAGCCCTTTCTGGTCTTTGGTCCCTCCTGTGAGTTACATTTACAGAGTGAATTCAGAAATGAAGCTGCGCTCCTGCTTCTTGCACTTCCACAAGGAATTTTTAAATACTCTGCAACTGCTTACTCACCTCCCTCACCTACCCTCAGTGCCAGCGCGGACAGCTTTAGGGTTTGCACAGGTCTTCTGTGACTCTTCTCCTGGGTCTCTTTCCTTTCAGAGAATCCAGCATCTTGAAGGGCTGCAGTGATCACAAGCGTAAGGATGATTTTCTTGGAGGAGTCAGAAAGCTCTGGGTAAAAAAAACAACCAACACTTTTAAGAACAGAGTATGGGGAAAATCACATGAATTTGCTACTTAGGAAATTAAGGCTGCTACTTTAAAACCTGATCTCAGCTAGTGGTAAAGCTCCCGTTAACATCAGCCGTGCAGGAACAGGCCTGTAACAAAATTATCAGAAACCCCTTTATTTTCAGCACAGGTTTTCAGTGTGTAATTTCCAGGAAAGCCAGTGGAAACTACGTGCCCAAATCCTGCACATCCAAGAAGTCAACTGCATTTTATTGGGAAAGCAATCCCCAAATGCAATGCCAGTAAAAGCGATATGGATCATTACTGTTTTTTCCACCTTCCAGAAGAATTTCCTGCAAACCTTGGACCAGTTTTTGACTTTCACTGAGGTTTCTGGCAATGTCTTATGCAGGGATGCTCTGCAGAGAGGACTGAAAACGCTGACAGCCCCAGCTGTGACCAGCTAAGGCTTTGGGAAGTGCATGCCAGAAGCAGTAGAGCATGCCCCACACATCACGTCATGCATTTTTGACAGGGGAACACTCTCCATGGCTCTGATGGCAGCTCCATTGGAAAATCACATCCCCAGGAATCAAATCTCTGCTCAGCAGAGCTCCTCGTGAGGATTTAGGGTTTAATATTTAGAGTCATAATAGTGCTGTTAATATACCACATTAAACAGACACTTTGAAGCTCTGACAAGGGGAGTGAGAGAAAGCAGAATGGCAGCTGCTCTGCTCTGTCAGTCACTTTCTATTCTATGGGAACCAGCTGGTTGTTATTATCACTTATTATTTACCATTTAAGTTAGACATGTTACAAAAAAAAAAAAAAAAAAAAGACCTACATGGCCAGAAAAAAAGCAAAAATGGCCTTTGGGGACTTTGGAAACTTTCTGTGGTCTGATACATATTTAAGTTGATGGTTTTTCAATAACTCTCTTCACTTCCTCCTCCTGACACCTCAGCTGCCATATTAAAGTGATCAAGCTGACCACAGACTTACTAAACGGAAATATGCAGTTCACTTTGTCTTTAAACCACAAATACCTAAGAGGGATTTCTCCAGTTTCCAGCATTCATCTTGAAACTACCGCTTAATGTTAAATCATTAGACCTCAGGCTTTTTTTGCACAACTCATAAGCAAGCACTTAAAATCTCAGCCATCTTCAACTAGAAGGGAAACGAGTATGCCCTGTGCAGTAAAACACCAAGGGCAAATTTCTAGTAATGCTGAAGAATCTTGAAAGGGTTAGTTATTTTGTTAAAGGTGCAACATGCTTGAAGATGATCTGGCCTTTTGGAGATCCCTGTTTTCTGAGAGGTGCCCATAGCTGTGACTGCTTAACTATGTGTTTTCAAGGGAACAAGCCTGCGTGCACTTCACTGAGGCATATCTTGGCTTCTGTGCTTTAACTTGTTAAATACTTGTTAAATTTAACTTGTTCAATATCTTTATTAACGATCTGGACAAGGGGATTGAGTGCTCCCTCAGTAAGTTTGCAGACGACACCAAGCTGGGCGGCAGTGTCGATCTGCTCGAGGGTAGGAAGGCTCTGCAGAGGGACCTGGACAGGCTGCATCGATGGGCTGAGGCCAACTGCATGAGGTTCAACAAGGCCAAGTGCCGGGTCCTGCACTTTGGCCACAACAACCCCATGCAATGCTACAGGCTGGGGGAAGAGTGGCTGGAAAGCTGCCTGTCGGAAAAGGACCTGGGGGTGCTGGTTGACAGCCGGCTGAATATGAGCCGGCAGTGTGCCCAG
>JAYKAV010000459.1:0-33001 GCA_035582835.1 Phoebastria nigripes | reverse complement strand
GTTTAGTGGGGCTTGGTGGTGTTGGGTTGATGGTTGGACTTGATGATCTTAGAGATCTTTTCCAACCTTAATGATTCTATGATTCTATGATTCTAACTGTGCATGTAATGTTGTCTTCTCTATTGCTTGGGGGGGACACGCATGTGTGCATGTTTGTGTGTGTGCACATTTATTTACCTAGGTGTTTTCTGCAGGGGGAAAAAAAGAATCAAAGAAAATCACTCTTTGATAAAGACTTTGACATCTAAAGTTCTCTAGTTGCTCAAAAACAATTTAAAGATACATTTGACTGCCACTCACACTAAGCAACCAGGGAGCAGAGCACTAGCATAGCCATCAGCAGGGATCATCCTGCACCTTCCCCCAGGCCCTTCACGCATGGAGCAAGCTCCCTGCAGAGACTACTCCACTCCATGCTACCCTCCGGCAGGTCCCTTCTTAAAACTCCTCTCCATCATGACCCCTATAAAACACACGACAAGGGCTAAGCAAACAGCTGGTCTGGGGTAGCCACTGCTTATTGTGCTCATTTGTGTTGGCTTGCCAGGGCCTTCTGCTCCTCCCATCTGCTCATTACATCCATCTGCTATCTAGTGTCTTATGACTTAAATTAGGCCTTGGATAGATGTGTATGGAGGGATGGAAATCACCTTTTTGTATGGTAGTACAATCTCTAGAACAGCTGGACAGTATCCATGGACAGTACTGCAGGACAGCCAAATGATAATAATCAATATGGCAGAGAGTTAGAGGAACAGACTGAGAAAAGAAGTGGTAGGCCTTTTTGCTTTAGCTGAGGCCCCCAAAACATTTGGAGCATGTACCTCATTGGCAGGGAGGGACAGTTAGCCACCGAGCCAAGAATCCCACACACATTAACACAGGTAGCCCAGATGAGCACAGCTTTTGAGGCTCCTCCAAGGTATGTCAAGGTGCTCTCGTTGGGATGGTTCTGGGAGCAACACAGGAGAATGCCCTTTCCAATGCACTGTGAGGGATCAGATGCTCTCAGGTATTGCTGTGTGCCCCAAGGAGCTGAGAGCACCTTGAATGCCTTTGCAAGCACATGTGGCTCAGCAGGCTTTGTCAAAGATACGCACACCAGTCATTAGAAGTTTGCCACCCATCTGTCTCAGTGGTGTTTGGAAATTCAATACCTGCTTGCAAATCAGTTTTGTAAAGGGTGCTGTCAGCCTGCTCGGAAAGTGAAGTTTAAAAATGCCTACATTTTTTTTTGCCATACTAAATTAGTGCTCCTTTGGATTGAGGTTTTTGCTGCTTTTTCATAAGGGCTGTCCCAAACAGCATAAGGGCAGCAGTCTGTCCTCATTCTCCTGGACTTCAGGGAGATTAAAAAAGGAGATCTACAGAATTCTTTTTGCATTAGCAAAATTYATTTTTCTCCTTCCAAAATGTTTGTACAGGAGCCTGTTTCACTAGGGAATCTTTTATCAACATTTCCACTTTTGTTTTCCTAGGTATAATCAAGTACAAGTTTATATCTGCTCCTGCTCCTCTTCATATACACACCATTCTTGAACACCTGACGTTTTTGCATTGTTTGACTACCTGCAAAATCATTGTCCTTCATTCCTTGTTCTGATAAACTAAAAGCAATTTTCTCCCTCCTGCTCCCCCAGTTCAGAAGAGCTTTAAGCAATCAAAGTTTCTGGCCTGTAAGTCAAATTCTATTCTTACTTGGTTGTGTATGATTTCTGTAGGCATTGCATGTACATTTCTGAGGGTAGAATTTGGCCTGGCAGCATCCTTCACCATGTGCCAGCATGAGGGAAAATGAATTTGTATTGTAAAAGAAATTTATCTCAATTAACACAGAGTGGGAGTACCTCACACATACACCACTGATTTTTGTGATTCGGTGTTTTCACTGAGAGGATGGTAGTAATCTGCACAATTTATTTTTCCCTGAAAATCACTCTTCAGGCAAGATTTAAATATTTATGAGTGATCCATGGGACTATTTGGTTTGCAAAGCCTTTGTTTCCCTTGGGAAGTGTGCTTCTCCCAGGACCTGTAACTTGCAGTCAGGCACCATGCATGCCAGAAGGCAAGGTGCAGTTCAAGCATGTGATTTATATTCGCAGGATTCTCAAAACTGGCTGGTTTACTCACACTCAGAACTCATCATCTTTTAATAGCATCCTCACATAAAGCAGAAGTTTTATACTTATTCTTTAGGAGAAATGGGTGTGTTTCTGTGGTAAACCTGGTGATGACAGAGAGGAAATAGCGGGTCGAGGTGAACCCTGTGAGGTAGCCATCTAACCACGAGTGGGAGATTTGAAGGTCCCACAAAGCACCCATGCTGAAGTATGGGCTTGGCTCCTCTTCCATGCCAAATTCACAGGGGATATGAAGTTGTTACAACTGTTGACTGCAAAGCCCTGGCTGAAGTTACAGTATATGATGCTTTTGCCAGCAAGGAGTCCTTTGATTTCTGTGTTGTTACAGAGCTGGAGGCTGTCATTTGGGCGTGATGATAATGATGTTTTTCCAGAGCACAGCTACTGCACTTATTTTGCAGACTTCAGTTATTCAAAGATGACTTTTCTTTAAGGAGAAGAGACAATATTTTAACATGGGAGTTTTATATCCAGCATTAAAGAAGCAGGAGCCCAATGATTTGGCTGCACCAGGTGAATTCTCCTGCAAATTCTCCAGTGGCTTCTTTTGGGCTTGGTTTGGAGAGTTAAGTCCTGGGAACCACGTCCTCCTCCTCGAGCTCAGCAACCCTGAGCCCAATGTGTCAGGCATCTGCAATTCCTTTCCTCCCTACAGATTTTGTGTTAAATATCAAGACAACAGTGGCGGGGAGAATACTGTTTCGATGAACATGAATTATTGTATTCAACAGTTAGAGTAAACAGTTATTTTAAATAGAGTACCTCAAAGCATGGTGTGACAGAAAGAACAGGGGGATTTAAGTGCCCAGTAATAAAAAGAGCCCTACTAATCTAATCCTGAGATGAAGCAAGCACCACACACTGTTGACAAAGCTAATTTCTGCTCAGTGTTACGCCAGCCTAGGTCCCTGACATATTTAAAGCCCGGGTTGTTTATAAGGTTATTATTAGAGATTTCTCTCTTTCTGAAGCCAAGGTAGGAAAATAGTGGCTGAGGTAAATGTTGCAAGGCCCCCAGACTGTGTTTCTCTTTGTGATTTATGATTCAGATACAGACATCCAGCCCTGGTAGAAATAGCCTTGCTGGTGCGTTTGACAGCGTGTTTCAGGAGGTGTTTTTTAAGCAGAGACTGGAAACAAAAAGGGGGTAGTTTTGCTCCTGAGGACTGAAAAACAAGTCAGTCTGTCTGTGGTGTGCGGCACTCTCCTGTTCCCCTGAGGAGAAAGCTCTTAGTGCATTTCAGCTCCTGCGATGACAGTGATGCTATGTTTCAGGTTTCTCACTGCACTGTAAATGACATTGTATTAAAGAAGTGCCTTTGGGTAGGAATACACAAGTGAAGAAAATGCGTTTGATTAGAAACAACTCGTACTATTCATTGCAAAATGGTACATGATTGCAAGCAGTGTAACTACAGTCAGTGCTACTCTCACCCACTGTTGGTTGTATATTAGTTCATTCAATTTTCCATCTTTTTGTTCTGTGTAATGGAGGTGTAAGCCTATTTTGGCCCTGTTATTTATATACTAGTTGCATGCCACTGAACATAAAAAATATATTCCATCTAAGGCAGTTACCAGATGTGAAAAGTTTTGCCCAGATCTCCAGTTAGGTCTTCCAGTGGTGAGGGTGAACTAAATAGAGCCAGAGGTGATAGCAGAAAACACTCTCTGAGAGCAGTCACAGAAATCCTGTAAGCTGGTGGAGAATTATAGACTTCATTTTTAGCATATTGATTATCTATAAATACACTAAAGTGAGGAAGGAGTTCTTTAGGGTAGACTGTTTATCTGTGCTGAAAGGGAAATCTGAAAAGTTGAAAATCAGCTTGGATAGTGACAAAAATATTTAATTGTGTTATTTAACTCTTTATTAAATTCACTGCAATTTGGATCACTTCCAATGACACTATATAACACCCTGAACAAACTATCAACTCTGATACATGCCTTAGATACCAATTGTATCCTGCCCAACGGATGGAGGAGATGATCTGAAACGTTTTTCCATCTCTGGAGTCCGGCTATGCAGTGTAGTTTGCAATGAACCTGAAATAACAGAATTACAAAGGGAAAAACATTGCTATGGCAACAAAATATTTCTATTTTAAGTGAGCTTGGTGTAAGAAAAGAAGTAACAGCATGATTTAAACAGAAACAGACTTTGCAAAATAAGAAATGCAATCATTACTTTAAAACTAAATCATAATTTAGCCCCATTTGTGATGGCATATCTACCTGCAACTCTCTTTTCTCTGGTATTTTCTGAGCTTACAGAAACAGACAACAACATTTTACAGCTTTAGAAACTGAGACAGGAGTTAAATGAACTGATCTCAGGAGACATAGCAGTTCCTTAAGAAAGCTAGATACAGAACGTGCTTGATTCAGGGTATCAGGTCAAGATTACTCCTAGCTAGCATTAGGCACCAATTAGAGGAGCCTGAATTAGGAGTCCTTATTGCCAGAAGATATCTCTGTGTTCAGTGAAGTACTGTACCCCCACAGCATAACAATGTCTTTGGCTGAATTGCCAAGAGCATATTGTAAGGGCCTGTTTCTCCTCTGATTTTTGGGGAGCACAACAGATCTGTTTTCCCAGTCAGCTATCTCAGTTACATGCCTAGAAGATGAACCAGGACCAAAGGTCTTAGTTCAGTCCAGTGGTTGATAAGAATTATAAAACTGTATTCCAATGTGAATTAATGCCACTCATTTACCACCCTCAAAACTGCAATGAGGATTTCTCTGACTTCTGGTTACTGCAAGCAGCAATGTCCACTTTTGCTACAGCCTTGCTGCAAGATAATGCTTTGGCCAAAGGACAAAGTTCACTATCTTCCTCTGATAACCAAGAACTTTCTAGTTGTCAGTATAACAGAAGAAGGTGAAAACAAACTCCTTTGCTCTCCCCAAGCCTTTTTACAGCCAGATAGCTTGGCTGTTGTGGGTTTTTTTGTTGTGTTTTGTTTTGTTTTGTTTTGTTTTGTTTTGGTTTGGTTTGGTTTGGTTTGGTTTGGTTTGGTTTTCTTCAAAGGACAGAGCACTTTCCAAGAAAAACACATGGATAAAAATATTTTGTATTTCTAGGTAATGCTTTGTCTTCTGCACCATCATCTCAGTGACTTCTTGGGGAGTCACTTTTTGGATATTAAAGGCCAGCTGCCAAAACTCTGGAGAACGAGAGAAATCAGCAGCTTTCCAAAAATGCTGCTATTACGATAACACACACAAAAAAGGAAGATTTACACAGATAATTAAAGCAATTAGTTTGTTTCTGGAGAATGACCTTACAGAATCTCAATGTGGCTGCTGGCTCCTGTTTATTATTTATCTTTAAAGGGAGCAGAGACAAAATTCAGCTAAACTATATATCTAAAAAAAGGAGACATTACGTGCTTGTCAAAGAAATAAGATCAAACCTGCTTGTCCAAAATGCAGTCCCAGGAATCCCTGCAGAGCTCCACCTCAGCCTAGTTTATCTGAGCCTTGACTGTACTGAGATACCTTGCAAGGCAGGGTGAACATGAAGTACTGACGATTAGTGCAGATTCACACCAGAAAGCCATCTACATCCCTGTGTCTGGTTTTACCCGCGGGCTGCTCTTAGGCCTTTAGAGAATATCAGCTGATGGGAAACACCAAGAAGGGACCTGGGTTATTCTGGGCTTTAACAACTTGGAAGTCCAGGCTGTGCAGAAAGTTAGAAAACCATGAAGATCCCAGCTGTGTGGCTTAGCGGTGGCTATGAAATGCCACCACCCTTGTTCAAAAGCACACACTGTGAAGAGCCGCAGTGCTCAGAAACCACCCCAGGCTCGGGGACTTCATGGGCAAGGTCCAACACTCAGAAACAAGTCATTAGGGTGCATGGAGGACGATACTGATTTGTCAGTGAGAGACCAGGGATGTTCTGTACGAAGCAATGTTGCTGCCTGCGCTGCCTGGACGAATGGAGTCGGCTGCCGCTAGCCCTGCTGCAAGAGACAAGGGGAAAGTTTAGGGAAAATGCACTTTGAGCATACAGGTGACCCTCATCTTGTCTCTTAGTGATCAAAGGTCTGAAAAGACTTAGCAAGCAATGGATGTCATCTTTTCAGCTATAGTCAGCTACTTCAAAGACTTCTGCTTTGCCATTAAGGCAAGCAGCAGTTTACTTTTCTATCCAGGCTAGGCTAGGATGCGCAGCATCCTGCACAGTCTTGTGAACTTAGGAACAAACCAGATGATTCAAAGGCAGTTATTTTTGCCAAAAAAAAGCAAGTGATAGCTTAATTGGCCAATCAATTCAGAATAGGCTCTGCAGTGAAATAAATGGCAATTTGATTATGTGCTGCTGCCATAAAACACAATTTGATTTGACTTCAGGAAAGTGATGGCTTTTTCTTTAATATTTGGTTACAGCCTTTCAATTGAGTGTAACCAGGGGAGAGCAGAATGCTGAAATATTATGATTTCTCCATGTTAAACTTGAACATGTTTAATACTTATTAAAAGATTAAATGACTTTTAAAATCAAATTGAGTGATTCAAGCTTGCAGAATAAGGCTTAATTTTTGGCTGTTCTGCCTCTGCAGAATAAAATGATCCCTCAGTGAACATGGTCTTTTTTAAAGTATATTTATTGAGCTTCTTTGGTAAAACTATCTTCATTACCTCTCTTTTGTAATTTTTTGGGTTTGTTTTTTTTTTTTTGTAGGAAAGACTTTTGATCTACTGCAGTAATTTTGTTTACCTCACAGCTGGACACTCCTAGAAGAAGTAATTATATTCATGTTGTGCCTCCTGTGACACATTCTCCTAAGTAAATATATTATTTTGAAGCGATCAAGATTTTTATACCAGAGCATTTAATTTAATAGAATCATAGATTTTTAGAGTCTGAAGGGACTAGTCGTTCCCTGGTTGGACCTCCTCTACCTATCCTAAAATTTCACTCAGTAATTCCTACATGAAGCCCAGTGACTAATGGGTAGAGGTAGAATAAACTCTTTAAGTAGATACCTGATCTTGATAAAAAGAGATCTTGCTGCTGGGTTACCTACAACATCTTCTAAGTTCTTCACAGAGTTGCTGTTTCCCAGAATACAGGCTTCGGTCATTAAGTACAAACCTACGTTTTTAATTGTTGGATGTAAGTTCTTCATTTGACTTTATTTGATGGACTTGTTTGACTGCACCTTTTACTATATCTTTCTGTAATATCTTCCCTGTTATAATTTCTCCAGCCTCTGAGCCATTATAGACTTTATCTGCAGTGACTTCATTCCTCCCAAACATCTATGAATTGATCCCTTCCAGACTACACCCAAATGACTAGAATTCCTTACAAAATCTTGTAACTGGAGACCTCAAGTTTATCATGAACAGCGATTCATTCATTGAAGAGATGCTGCAGTGATGCATTGTGTTTGCATAGGATAGTATTTTGAGGAATATCTAGCCTCACAGAAAGTATGAGGCTGCCTTTATCGATCAGACTTGTAATGTTCTGAAAAAACTACTTCCAAGTTTATTGGAATCACCTGTTTTCTCCTGTTTTCTACATAATCATGTTGAATTATAATTTTATCTCAAGGGCCTGGAGCTACAGACTGTAAGATATTGAGTCTCTTTTCACATTTCTGCCTTCATGAAAGGAAGTCAGTGAAAAAAGTGCATTTAACAGAAATAACAGGCTGATTTCATTCAAGGGATTTGCCTACTGGAGTCAATGGTGTTAGACAGAGATGARCAAGGTCCAGCATACTAGCTCTACTCTGGATTGACTGGCAACATTCAGAAAGAATTACATTTCTGTAGGATATATTTTGTATACTTGCATTGCAGAAAGATGTGGACTTGAAAAGCATAGAGGAACCCTGGAGAAAATGCATTTTACAGTAAAACATCTCCCACCGCAGGATGGGGTGGCACAATGTATTTGTGCCACTCCCATTGATGGTAATTTTTAATGTACTTCTCAAGGAAAAGTAATCCTCCAAAGACAAGCTCTGTTTGAGAGCAGCATTCTTGAGCTGAGGGGAATGGATGATATGAATGGTGAATAGTACCAAGAGAAACAGTTAAGGCAATCAATGAATTTATGAATTATAAAGAAAGATGGACAGTGAGAAAGATTATTATGTTAACAGCCCTAAAATTAAAGGTGAATTTTTCTTATTTAATTCATTACCTAAGAAGCTAAATATGGTATCTGGCTTGCATGTAGCCTGTCCTTTTATCATTTTGCCTTAGAAGTGAAAAAATAAAGTATTTTCATTAGCTAATTGTAGAGGATGGGCAAGACTATGAGTGGAAGAGCACTCTTGTACTGTGTCTTCTGGTGGTTGTCTCAAAATTCATGTTCTATCTTCCAAGCCAATAGATGAAGATGTGAAAGTATCTGTTATGGCACTGTTGCACCTCCAGCACAGAGAAGCAGAAAACACATCTCTGTGCTCTCTGCCTCTGTCTGGGAGCACAGGGTGATGGACAGCACATCCTTCTTTCTCTGGGATCCAGGTTCCTCTTCGTGTCCATCTTATTCTGCAAAAGCAAATTCCAAGTAATTGAATGCTGGGATTGCAGCCCCAAAACCACATGGATCGGGCCTTCTATAAACCAGTGAAGATCCTTGCATAGGAAGCATAGGGGCATAGGAGGCTGATAGTGGTTAATGAGGGGACACAGTAGGAAGAAATTTGATCAGAATTAATGGGTTTCAATAAAGCACCTTCCACCGCAAACTCACATCTATGTTTCTAGCTCTGTATCAAGACTCTTCTGTTCTTTGTAAAAGAACTGATAAATAACATGGGCAACATGCATAATAAGGTATACCGTGTCGTCTAGGACAAGAAAGATTTGTGGGAAATTCTCCCTGTGCAGTTTCAATGTTCAGCCTCCCAGAGGACCCAGAGAACACTCAAGTATCAGTGGAGGTCACTCTGGGCTTGACCACTGCAGTCAATGGGAAGATTTCCTCTATAACTACAGGTGAGGACCCATACATATTACTATACAGTTGACAGCAGGATACCTTTTACAACACTCACCACATTGTAAAAGACGCTTCAGAGATATTGTAATGTTTGGCAAAAGTCCCAGGTTCCTACAAGCTTATTCACCTATACATAGATCTGAGGGTTGCAACTGACTAAACAGAAATGCAAAATATCTCTAGGTCTAGTAAAATATGGTTTGCAAAGCGTGCTTGAAAATTACATCTGAGAATTTTTGCGGATTCAAGAAAGATTTTTTGATTGTCTGGTGATTTGATATACCTGTGGGAATGAATACAGTCTTTCTGGAGGTTCAGCTGCCGTGGTCTGTTTGAAAAATGCCATTGGCATATTTATCTAGTTTACATTTTTCTGTTTCCAGTATCTTCCCATTATCTCAAATTCTCAAATTTCTTAGCTCAAATTCAGCAAAATAACCTATTTAACCAGTACAATACTCATCATTTCATCATCTAATCCATCATTTCTCTTGTTAGCTGACTGTCCTGGAAAAGTGATGGCTGTGATAGCATCTCTGGACTTTGTTCTTTATCTTAGACTTCTGCCTTTGTCCTTTTTAGAGCAGATTATTAGAATTACTCCCTCTTAGATGTCCCCAGATGACCAGACTCTTAAGACACAACCACATTTGACCCTCAGGTGTGATGTGGCAAGGTAACCAGTTTCTCCCTGCAGGAAGCTGTGACCAAGGGGGAATATGGTAGGCCAAACAGTTGTCTTAAAATAAATATTTAATTTTAGCAGCAGAAAAAAATAGCAATCTAAAAGAAGATTTTTTTAATTGCAGAAGGTCTATCTTACTTAAGGACTGGGTTTGTTGAGTGCTTGAATAGGGGCTAAATTCTCAAGTACTCTTTCAAGTCTGGGGTCATCTTACAACACTGTTAGCCTCCCTTTTCTCCTTATGGGACTTCCTTTAATCCTAACTGAAATTCCTTGCTCCTTTACACGCTTGGACCCGTAACTAAACTTGTTGAGCACAGCAGGGAGTTGCAATAAAAGCATCAAATTGAACAGCTCTTGTATTGTGTCTGAAGTATCTGCTAGGGAGTATATATCTGGTTTCAATTCTCACTCTTCCTGGGCACATTTCCTGACAATCCAGTTATTGAATTAACTCACTGTATGAATACATGTGCATGGAGCAGACAGCTCAGTAACCAATCCAACTTATAATATTCCTAAATTACTTCAGGCAAGTCCAAATCTATTACATAGGCAATTTCCATCTCTGGCATATTTTGTATAATGTGTGAGATTTTGAAAGAGCTAAAATGAAAAGCATCATTTACCTTCTACTACAGTACACCATATGAAATCATCTTGATCTGCTCATTAAATGAAGATGATACATATTATATGGAATTGCCTTGAATTGCTCATTCATTGAGGATACCTGTCACAGACAAGAAAACACACATGCTACACAGAGAACCATGGGAACCACCTCTAAGGTTAAGTCCTCTCCAGGGAAGGGAGCAAATCTAGCATGATACCCACGTGTGGTAACATGTGTCATGCATCTCTTGCTCACCAAAAATGTGATATCACAGACCTCTATGAAGACTCAAGTGTGCTAGAAGTCACAATCAAGAAATTGGTTCTCAGACTGCACAAATCCACCAGGTTTTGTGCCTGAGCTGACAGAAGGAGTAAATCCTGGAGTCATTCAAATCAATAGCAAAATTCTCATACCTTGATGAAGCCAGGATTTCGTACAAGGAATTTTAATTTACCAGAGAACATCAGTGCTTACTAAATCACTTCTGGGTATATCTGTTTTGTCTGTTTCTACCCTAAGATGTTCACAGTGTTTTGATATAAAGTCATCCACAAAACCTGAGTGGATTAGGGGTTGGAGGAGCATCTACTGGAATAGTTCCCTAAATACTTTGGGCTCCAAATGTGAAAGTTGTCCATTGAAAGATTTTTGAAAGTCATAATATTAACATTCTATAATTTTTTACTGTTACTGTTCAATGACTGGTCATAAATAAAAAAAAAGAGCATAACAATTCAAAAATTAAAGATAAGAACATACTAGAAAGGAAACATTCACAAGAACAGGTAGCTAGAGCAATGTGTTGAGCCTCACCATAGCACAGATCGAAACACCACTTCAATGGGGCAGGAGAAATTGCTACTCCGCGGGTGGGGGAAAAATGTGAAGAATGAGTGAAAACACAAAGTTTGAACACAGAGGAAGAGACAGTAACCTGGGCCAGCAAGCATTACCTTGGCAGGATACATTTCCCAGCTCTATGACTCTTCATTTTACTGTGAATTAGGAAGACCATGTAGTACAGTTAGGAGGACAGGTTCGTGCCTTGGTAGTTCCCATGAAAGCCCATAGCTCC
The DNA here is from genome assembly GCA_035582835.1 of Phoebastria nigripes. Taxonomy (NCBI): domain Eukaryota; kingdom Metazoa; phylum Chordata; class Aves; order Procellariiformes; family Diomedeidae; genus Phoebastria; species Phoebastria nigripes. Next base: position 21,496 of record JAYKAV010000459.1, on the reverse strand, counting down.
TATGGTCACCTGTTACTAAAGCTCTGGCTGAGCTATTGATTTCTCTCATACAAATGGAAGTGACTATCAGGAAAAGAATGTGAACAAAGACACATAAAAGCAAAAAGGAAAACAGCAGAAAACCCTACTGCTGTGGCTCATACCTCGGTTATGGCTGCCCATTTCCTCCTGCATAGCTGTGTTCATTCTTCTGTTTAAAATGCAGTTACTGTGTTATTGATTTCCTAGATATGTTTTTAAAAGCATTTAGGATTGGGCAATTAGTTACTGCTTAATGCAGAATGTCAAAACAGGGCTATCGATCCAACTAATTGATCAATTGATTCATTATTTCCTTCACACGGCTTGATGTGGACCTGGTCCAAAAGAATAAAGGAAAGTAAAATAAGTTGCATTTTGTGAGGAATATTATACAACAAAAAGTTAGGGAAAGATTTATTAATTTTGAAAGGAAACAGTTTGGGGATAAAAGTAATTTTCCAGTAATTGCTTGTTTATTGGAACAACCACTCAAAGGAAAAGCTCACAACAGGGCAACAGAAAGAAGAAATACCGAACAGTGTGCACTGTGAAGTGTATTTGCTGTAACCAGGACAAAGGGTATGCCTTTAACCGTGTCATGAGAACAATTTTGATATATTGTCATTTTATTCATTATGAAGTAAAACATAGAATAATAATTATTATAATTAAGGAATCACCTTTGAACCAGAAACCCAGCATGGTGGACTGCATCTGGAACTGGCAAAATTTTGGGAAAGTATGTGTGACAGAAAACAAGATATGATCATGGAAACTGTTCTGGCCTCTTCATCAGAGATGAAGGGCCACTTCTTCAGCCACATGAATAGAAGGGCAGGGCTGAGGTAAGTGCCACCTCAGAGGGTCACCAAAACACAGAGGTAGGGAAGGACCCCTGAAGATCGTCTGGTCCAACCACCTGCTGAAACAGGGTCAGCTACAGTAGGTTGCTCAGAATCATCTCCAGTCAGATTTGAATATCTCCAAGGATGAAGACTCTACAACCTTTCTGGTCAACTTGTTCCCACCTTTTTGCTTGCCTCCCCTCGTGCCAGCCCCCAGAAGAGATATTTTGCAGGATGCTCACTGTTGCATTTCTCTCCCAGTATAAACCACTTACAAAGATACAAGCACCCTGGCACCTCTCCTCCAGGCGCAGAAACTACTCCTAGTCTTCTGCTGTACTGGTGCATCGAGGAGACACACATCTACATTGGGGAAACTTGTCAGCCGGATGTTGCATTCTGTCTCAGTCTCCATTTAAAAAAAACAACCAACCAAACCTCCAAAAAACACAAAACCCCATTGTTTTGAAAAAGTATGCTGCATAGCTTCTCACTGGGCCACATTTCCTTCTGCACATGTTGAAAGATCAAGGAAATAACCACAACAGCCATTGCTAGTCCCAGGGTCCTTTTTTCTGAAGATTTGTTGTCCCCAAAACATCAGAGATATGCAGCTGTTGTACTAGAAGGTCAAACAAAATACCATCGGAAATGATTAATTAAATAATGATGGATATAGCTCATGAACTGTAACCCATTAATAACTATTACAGCAAATTCTGACTAAAAATATTCTGCAAACAATCAGTTAAAACAAATCTGTAGCACAGGAGGCAGTTCAAAAAGCTGAAACCACAACAACATATTTAAACAGCTGGAGAAAACAGGAGGTGCCAAAAATTGTTCTGTTAACTGCATGCTGTCACTGGATTAAAAATAAATATGAAGGGATGATAAACTAGGTTAGCTGCATGGTATTAAATTAGACCTTGGAGAATTAATTCTGTTTTCGTTTTACTGGTGGAAGACTGATGTGGCCATGGGTGTTTGCCTAGTGCAAATACTTTTAACGCAGGGATAAATATATGGCATAGTAAGAAAGGCTAGAAAAATCTGGATAATTTAAAAACACTCAAGGTAAAGAGGCCTCTGAAATTCATCCTAGAGAACTTCAGGAGTAGCCAAAGGATTTTCTGAACCATTAGTTGTTATCTTCAAGAACTTGTGAAGGACAGAGAAAATCTCTAAGAACAGGAGAAGGTCAAATGCAGTACCTACTATTAATAAAAGGACAACAATATGACCTGGGGAAGTACAGACTCATTAGGATAACTTTAACCTGGAAGATGCTAAAACAGATGATTGCATAATCAATTCATAAACATCTAGAGGAGAATGAATGTGATAAAATACTTCCAACATTGATTTGTCAAGAATATATCACATCAGAACAATCTGGTTACATCTTTGAGGAGATAACTAGCCAAGTTAATAAAGAAAAGCAGCAGGCGTGACATATATTGACTTTATTAAGGCTTTTACATGGTGTTGGGCCTGGTGTGCTCTTTAGTAAAGGAAAATACAGTATAGAAGAGATCACCATACACAGTACACATTAGATTTACCATACATTACACCATACACAGTACACAGCTGGTTGGTCTATAACACAAAGACTTATTAATAGATTGCTAACTGGCAGCTTATTCTAGTGAAGGATATAGGTGTCTCTGCAGAGCTTGCTTCATTCAACATTTTCATGAATGACTTGGTCTAAAGAATGCACTTGGAATTCATGGATAACGCGATAACGCTGAGCCAGGAGGGCTGAATTATATTGAAGAATCAAGGATCAAGATTCTTAATAAACTGAAGCAATGGTCTGAAATTAAAGATTAAAATCAACAGACACAGTGTGAAGTATTTTGATGAGGAAGCAGGAAGAGCAGAAATGAAGAGACTAACTAGCAAGCTGCAATAATGCAGAAAAGGGATTGTGAATTACAGCTGATGCCAAACTCAACCTGAGTCAGCAGTCTGATGTTGCTGGGGAAAAAAAAGGGAAGTCTCATTTTGTAGTATACTGGCAGAACGTCATGTGTAACATGCTGGAGGAAATTATTCTTTTCTATGCATCATCTGGCGGGCCTGAGCTAGATAAACACGTTTTATTTAAAGCATTATTCTTTAGGAAATTTATAGGAAGGATTGGAGAGAAGCTAGAATAGACAAATAAGAAAATGAAGAGGTCTACAGAACATAACCAGTGTACAAAAATTGAAAGAACTGTGTTTCTTTAGGTTGAGAAAGCATAACGGAAGGAGTGAACGTGATAGTAGTCTTCCACAATATGAATGATTGCTAAAAACATTTATGCACTACCCATCGGCTTTGTTTGAAGCAAAGAAGATTTTGCTTCTTTGAACCATTGTTTCAGAGAAACAATTCAAGCTGTAAGGGATAGAGGGGAACRGACTGCATCTGAGCAGCCTGAGTTGCCTTAGTGGAAGATATTAAGAGCCAGACTGCTGTCAGTGATGGTCCAGGACACAGCCCAGGGAAAATGGACTCCAAGAAGTCCCTCTTTTATTCCCCAAGGGTTGCCATGGACATTTTATGTTTGAAAAGGAATGATTGAGCTATACCTTTTTTTGTAAGAAGGAATGGTATCCACTGAAATAAATGCATGTGTATGCTCTCCTGGGGTAAAGAACAAACCTTCAGTGGCCACACCAAGAAGTCAAGAGGAAGTGAAAGGCTTCCGTTTCATACTGTATCCGACCGACCCCTGAGGAACTCAGTGCATCCCCGCTACACTTCTGCTGACACAAGCCGATGCTTGAGAGATCAGAGCAGCTTCCTGGGGATGTGGTAGGCAGCCACATGCAGTGTGTTGAACAGAGTAAGGTCTGGCATTGATAGCGTTCCCTGTTTGCAAGGCCCTGCCATGCCCATCCTACTGGTCATGTTACCGCCAGACCAATGTTGCCAGATCATTAAATAAAAATCAGCACTTTGATATTTTTGTTGAACTTCTGTTTTATCACCTGCCATATCAACACATTCAATGGCCAAATCAGAAGCAACAGCAGTCATTCTGAAGAGGTATGGTATATGTCCCTCCCAGTGCTGAGAATGGAGATTTTACTGAGCGATTTAGCTACAGCTGCAGCTTTTTCAGCTGAATGCTGCAGCAGATGGAAGAAGCCTGTGTGTTCAGAAAATGTGGTGGTTTTTCAATACTAGGTGATTGCATGGCAAGTTGTGCATTCCACCCACAACATACTTTTCTCTATGCACTTGTATGGTGCATTTATGTAGTTAATTGCACACCTGCTTATACCATACAAGAGAGGAAACACAAAAATATATTTAGATTCATTTTAACTTAAAAAGTTGTTTTATTGAAATTGCCCACAATGTTTTCTTTGATTTTCAAGATGTTTGAGTGAATAGCTATTTGCATGTCAGAAATATTTGAAGATTTGCTTCTCCATGTTTTGAGGATCAAATGTGAAGGTATTAGGAAGGCAAGAGTAAAGGGCATGCTAGAATGATGGATCTCAGAAAGAATGAAAATGAACAATGCTCTCCAGTTACACTTTCATCTCCTTTTATATAGACAGTTATGATATTAAGAATCATTCACCACTTATCATGTTTCTCCAGTATTAAAATGAAGATGACTGATCATTTTTACCATTTCCTCCTTCAGTACACTGAAGATACATGCTAATATTGCTACCAATGGAAAAATAACCCATTTAGCTGAGTGCTGTTTAAGAGATTGTATTCACAACTTCTTTCATTTCACACAAATTAACCCAGTAATGATTCCTGATGGCTGATCAAGTATCTTCTGTATTCTTCCATCTTGTAGGCAGATTTACAGGCATGCTTCAAACTATTTTGTCAGTTATTTTCACTTTCTGTACCTTGAACTGATAAAAATGGTAGATAAATACTGCTATATTTAACACCGAGACTGAATTACTGAAAAAGTAAAACTGAGGAAAACCCTCTTAGTTCACGAGAGGCCACAAATCCCAAAGACCTGATACTAGCCATGGTAATTATACCTACCAGTCCACAACAGGGTGATTAGCTTCATAAAAGCCACTTTCAGATTTTAGTAGCAGAACAGGGAGTCTCCGCTCCTACTCATTTTTTTCCTGCTCTGACACCAGCTAGTAGTGCTGTGGTTCAGTGCAGCTTGGTAAGACCCCACAGAACAGAAAGGGTCTAAATGCAAACGGTCCTTTGTTCTATCTCAGGTCTTCCAGAAACAGCAATAAAATTTGATTTCAAATGATGAACCAAACAGAAACCAAAGCAACCAAAACAACAGACCTGCAGAAAACCCACACGGGTGCCAAATCTGGCCCTGAGAACATACAACTGGCAGCACCTCCTGCTCTGTGCCATGATTTCTGTTTATGAGGATGCATTTCATCCCAGTTCCCCTGTGCCGTGCTACTTCCAGCCATCAGCCCACGCTGGACTCCAGCAGCTACAGCYTTTGAGATCCATGCAAGACTGCAGTCTATGGCAGGACCCTTACCAGTGGAGTCTTCTCCAGCACCTCAACCAGATGTGGTGTTTCCTTGACTCTGGAGGATGACCGCTCTCATTCTTTGAAGGGATGGTGGCCTGTCTCACTGGGACTGACAAGCAAAGGTTTTGAGTAACTTGATGGGTTTAAACCATCTACTTCTTTAGTGGCATTGCAGGTCAAAAGGGTTTCTTCTTAGTTAAGAAAGACCTTTAATGGAGAAGCACCAAAATAAAAATCAGTGCATTTGTGAAGCAAATAATGGTGGCATGATATTTGGGTCTTTCTTTGGTCTCTGTGCCAATCATGGGCTCATATTCAGTTTGGGACTGGTTCAAGGAAATAATTCACAGCCATTCTAATGGCTGCCAGTTGGTAATGCAGCGAGGGGGGTCACCTCTGCCGTTCTCCTTACTGCCTGTGGGAAAGTGGCCTGATCACAGTTAAGAATAAATATCCCTCCATGCTGACTTTTTGGGGGTCTTTTCTGTTTGTTTTATTCCACAACAGCTCAAATGTTAAGGTCTACTTCAGGATATTAAATGAAGCAAATAATGCAATTTCAATCACCCAGTCACCTTTGAGCATACCACATTACCTAATAACCAAGAAGATGGGATTAGAGCAGTGAATGTATGTAACTGCAATAAGGCATAATAATATCTGAGGGAACAGGGGAAGGGGGAAATGAATTCAGATATAATATATTAATAGAGATCACTCTGAAGAGATTCAAACCTCAGTGATACAATTGAAGCCTACTTTATTAACTTCTGGCTGAAATTCACATGTCCTCCAGAAAGGTGAGGGTTGAAACTCTTCAGTGCTTGTGGCAGGAGAGCTGAGAATGAGATTTGGGGCAGATGGGAAAGTGTTGCTCTTATATTAGACTCAGTCTCTGGGATGTGCCTCTGTTTTGGTTCAGACCTCTGCAACAGATTCAAACACCTGGAGGTGAGGGGGTCTGCAGCATGAGCCCCCTGAGCTCTGGGATGGTCTCCTCCCACAAGGTCTCCACACGTGCATGTTCATCTTCCACTGCCACCAGGTAGGTGCTGGCCCAYAGGCAAGGAATGACCACCACAACTCCAAGGGGCTGCGGTACATATGGCCACCTATTTAGACACACCACCGAAATGATCCTGTGCTGAGTTTTAAAAAAAAAAAAAAAAACAACAACAAAAAAATCAAGATTCTCATTTCTCCCCTTTTGTGCGTAAGAAAGACCAAACTAAACTAGTAGCACAGAAAAGTCCCACCAATGCCCAGATGTGCATGCTGAAGGCTGCTGGGGTGGGCAGGAAGTTGAGAGAAATCCAAAGGACACGGGGAAAGTTGTGCAGTTGTGGAAATGCCAAGGAAAGTCCATGCCAGCAACTCCTTTCCCCTCGTTCACCTGAGCCGCAGTCTCTGCTCCCTGCCTGCCCTCTCAGTCCTTGTAGCCCCTGATGGCAGCAAGCCCTCCATGTGGAGCTGCTTCCAGCAAAATTTGACAGGAGATGCATTTTTAAAGACACCACTCAATTTCAGAGCTATATATAGTGTACCAGCTTGTGTGCAAAGAGCAGACTAGAAGGGAGGGAAAGCAGACAAGCAGAAAGGAAGTAGAGGGAAGGCAACTTGAAAGTCATTATGGAATGTTAATCTTTTTGGTGTGAAAATTTGTGTGTGGGCAAAATCTATCTGTTTACATATATAGGTATAAATGCACACACACATATTTTCCTAATAGAACTTATATTTTTAAAAATCAGAAACAAACACCTAACATTTTCCCCCTGAAATAGCTAGTGGGCCAAATTCATTAAGTCTGAAAGAAAAAAAAATTAAATTCTGAATTTTTCAGAAGGCAATATTTTAATTTCTTACCTAGTTTAGTAGAAATCTCATTTATTGGGATACTAAAAATGGACATGTCTTCTTGTACCTGAAGATAATCTTCCCTCAAGATATAGTAACTGTGCATGGAAATTTCTATGTACACTTCYGTGTAAACCACAATACTGTGTAAAAGATATGTAAGTTATTTAAGTTTCTTCTGTGTAGCTGTGTAGAATAATTTACTGTATGTCTGAAATTGGATGGAAGTTTTGCTATTGACTTCAACAAAAAGAGTATTTTTGCCAGTGAGTTTTTTCATTTATCCATTTCATTAGGCCTAAGTTTTTTATTAAAAGCAAGGACAAAAATGCTTTGAGATTTACCAGAGTCCTACAGTGTTCTAAATAAATTGTAATATCGTAGGTAATGCCTGTCAAATAATGAAGAGCCATTTTCTTCTGTAAGATTTAACTTACATATAAGTAACATATTGTAGGTGTCATTATACAGCATTTGACCAGCAACTTTCCTGTAACTTCACTTCCTTTTCAGAAAATGCAATAAATTTATTTGCTTCCATTACCTTAATTTGTATTATTCATCTTTAAATATACTTGAGTCATGTTTATTCTGCTTGTCTTTGATAGCACAATGACAGATTGTGGGTGAATTTTTAATAATAGCACAAAATTATTTTCCTTTCTCTTTGTTTCTCAAGCAAGACATATTTCAGCTTGGACATTTATTTGGAGAACATGGTATCTAATAATTTCAACCAGCTCCTTGCAGACCATCTCAACAAATTCTTTAGGGAGGCTTAAGTCTTTCAAGTGTATGCAAGAGGACAGGTTCACAGTGAAAAACAGATTCAATACTGAAAAACTTACGTTTTCTTGTTCTTCCATTCTCAGTTGCTTAAAGGCTCAAAGATAATTTGCAAGGCACAGAGGGCTAGCTGGAAGATGGCAGGCGATAAGAAATGGATGCCAGCTGGAGTCAGTAGCGGAATTTTCTCTGAAATAGCGAGGCAGCACAGAAGATAGGGTAGCCTCTATATTTACAGGTTTTGTCTATACCTGTTCCTATGCATGTATGTATAGTACATGGACACACATATACACAAAGTTAAGGGAAGTAGAGGTAAAATACCTTATATGTAAAATAACTGTAGATGCAGAGAGGCAGCGTCCACACTGAGGAAAAAAAGCAGATGTTTGAAATTCAGATGAAAAGCCCATGCATTATTTTCACAGAAACCCAATTAAATTTTTCTGCAAGGCCAGTTGCTCCCCTTTCTCTGCCTGTCTGCCCAAACTGTGAGGTATTCTGTGATCTCAGCTCAATTGCTCAGATGTCACCCCATATAAGTAATATTTATGGAATATGAAAAGAAAATACCAGTTCCCCATCTCCCTCTGGGAAGGCTGATTCTTTAGACTAATGTCCTCTTGAGGAACATCRTGAAGAAACCAACAAGGAACACTATAGTCATTTGTTTTTGAGGAAGCTATAGCTACCTGGTTGCCTTGAAATAAAAGCCATTGCTCTAAAAAAAAGATGTCTGTCAAGTAAAGTTGATGGATTACCTATGCAGTGAGAAACCTCAGCAGAAAGGGACACATTCCACATGCTGCCATTTAGAAAATACATGAATTTAATCAGAAAAGAAACAGCCCCTGAAAGGCTCAACAGATCAGCTCCCTGGATCAGCCTTGCCTCACTGCTTGAAAAAGTCACCCATCATTTCAGAAAAGCTGTGATGTTACCCCTTCCAACTTCTAAGTCCAACAACCCACTATGTTGGGGCAAGCTGCTGCTTTAGACACACTGTTTTCCAGGCAAAATGTCAGCCCTCATATTTGTCAATAAAGTCCTGTGCTGCTTTTAGGGAGGTGTTGACCTAAAGCCATAGCAGCTCCTATCCATCTGAAGTAAACCTACATATCTGACTCCCACTAAGACTTTAGGCAGATGTGATGCTCTCACACTTGTAAGAATGTGATATTTTCTGGTAGTCCCTGTTAAAAACTTTCTGGAAGATGTAGCTGTGTTCTAGTGCCAGTGAAGTGATTTGTGTTAGCATCAGTCTTGGGAAAGGTAGGACACACAACAGAAAATACAGCTGTTGTCTGCATGTCCTTTTTCCCAAACAGAGCAGACCAGGGGAGGACTACATCCCGGCTTTGGAGCAGAAGTCATTTATGTAAGCCCCTGAATTGTGTTTCGCATAAACCCCTTCTTTTTTCCTACTTTTTTCCTTAAACAAACATGATCAAATTAACAAAATCTGTGTGGGAGCTTGCATTTCAGCCAGGATCCTCAGGCACTGATAATCTTGGCTCTCTGCCTATGCAGGAGGCAGATGTGTTCCCCTTGTCTCTAAACTCTTGTCCTAGAAAATGCAAATGAGACCCCAAATCAGATGGCCAGGCCCATCTGCTTGGTTTTCACCTCTGACTATTGCTTTTCTAAATTAAACTTTCAGTCCCTGGGCAGAAATGTTCTGTCAAAGAAACAGCAGAGGGTCTGAGTGCAGGGAGTGGAGGGAGCAGCTGGGGCAAGGCCAGGGGATGAAGACCCTCGTGGGACCACACTTCTTCCCCTGAGCAGGGTTGCTGGCTCTGACCCTGCACAGGAGAAGGGTAGGCAGAGGGACACCCCTACCAAATCACAGCCCTTGCTCAGCAGCAGAAGCAAAAAGCAAACTATGTGGGAGGCAGTTTGCAAAGGCCAGTGTGGGACCCGACTGAAATGTTTAACCACTGAACCATGTTCTCTGGGTCATGGTGCCTTCGGCTTAGCTCATCATCCTCACACTGGTGACTAGGGCCAGTATCCTCACTGGTCATATTTTTCTCCCTATATTGCTGCAGAGAAGAGTTCAGGTAAAGTTGCATTTTCCAGTGCAGGGCCTTCTGTACTAGTTAACCTGCCATTGTAATCACTCTCCTAACCAGTGTGTGGGAGAGCTGCTGCAATGGACTTTATTCTGCCCCTATTGCATGAGTTATCCTATTCACTCAATGAAAAAAACACATATAAATTGTCAGGGCATGACTATTAAATTACAAGGACTGTGATGCCCCAGTTAGGACAATTTCTTGCCTTTCCTGGCCTTCTGCCATATTGGCGTTAATTACATACCTCTCCATCCCATTACCCACATCTGAGTTCCTACTGCATTACTTCTGTTTTGACCACAGGAAGTTAACCCACGCCAACAAAAAATATCAGTCAATTTCTTCTTTCAGTAGCAACTCTTCTCTGGTGTGCCTAACATCACTCTCTACAGATAATGGGAGGTTACAAAGAAAAATGGAGCCAGACTTCCCAAAGATGCATGGTGAGATGGCAAGAGGCAAAAGACTCAAGGTGGAAAATGGGATATTCTGATTTGATACAAGGAAAACCTTTTTCACCATACAGCTAGTCAAACACAAGAGGCTGTGGAGTCTCCATCCTTGGAGGCAAGAAAGTCAAAACTCAGCTGGACATGGCCATGAGCAACCCGCTCTAACTGGACCTGTTTCAAGGCAGAAGGTTGGACTGGATGACCTCCGGAAGTCCTAAATTATTCTACAATTCTACCATTCCATCTTTTTTCCCAAGTTTCTTTGGCAGTTCATGTACACTTCAACATGGATTTCAGACATGAGTTTTAGCAGATTTAGCTGTTAAACTATGGTAAAGAATGTGCACAGATAGTATTGTTCCCTTCTTAAAGGCCATTTATTTCCATTTAACTTTACTTCATCAGGAAAAGATCTGTGTTGAAATTAAATGAACTGTCTTTGAGCAGAAATGGATATACACACAAGGATTTGTAGTGGTTTAGTCTTATATATACACAGACTTCCAGATACACATCCTGACTGAACTCACAGACATCGCTATTTCGGTGCATAATAATGAAAAAGCTTTGGTATCTCCTGCAATCTTCCTAGGGCGTTCTGTAGGTTTGGTAGCTTTTAATCTTTCAGCTTTTTTATAGGGAAGCGTTTTATGGCCTTGTCATTTGGACTTTATGGGGATGACCCTAGCTGTAGCTACAGAAAACAGCCAAGTACCCGCATCTGTGGGGTGAATTGTATTTGCAGACCTGGTGTCTTCCAGGCACAGGTTCCTATTCTGAAATAAAAAATACATCTGTTTTCAATATTGCTTATATCTGTTACAAACCGCAAACAAATAACAGATTGACCTAAAATGAATCAACATAGGGCATTTTCAGTACACAGTGTGACCACATTTTTATGGTCTATTGTAAAGTAATTTTTTCTGGGTATGTTTGTGGCAGAACCTCTGGCTAAATTGCTGCAATGGGGCAAAATATTGCACTTTTTGTAAAGGCCTCAGGTGAAACTCTGTATCAGACAAGGAAGGTGGAGAAAGCTATGGAATTACAACAAGACCTTTCAAAAACCTGAAAACCTGGAATTCTCCTTTCATGCCTCAGAATAGAAACACTAAGATGTACTACAGCTAAAAGAAGGATTTTTCACAAATATGTATAAGGCAACATAGAAAAAGATCGGTGTCACTCAATTGTATGTTACAGCAGCAACATGAAAAATGCAAATAGTTTTAATTGTTATAATTATATGAGCGCTCATACACCTAAAGTTTTGTTGACTTATAACACTAATAACACTGTGCAACATGGAACCTTCATTGCTTAATAGCATGTTTAAATTGTTCCACTGAACTGATATTTGAGAAGCTGTGGTAATCATGACAATTTTCAGAAGAATTTATTGACATTTGGGGATAACACTCTTGTTCAGATAATGGGGCATCTTAGACAATTGAAATTCAGCTAATTAAGATTTCAGAATAGAAGTGTCCAAAGCAAATGCTAAATAAAATCCATATCTGAGGACTTAAATAGTGACATTATTTTCAAACTTGTCGTGTGTGTGTCTGTGTTTTCTGTTGGAGAAGCTCCTGTTTCTCAGTAAAGCCGAAGATCTTATGTAGGTGGCTGTATATGCCTTTAGGTATTAGATTTGAGTAATTCTAGTCGAAAGTAAGTATCACAGCGCTATAGTAAGGCATATGAAAGTAGACTTGCTATGTTACACAATGCTTGGGGGACGTTGTTGTAAATAAGTGCAACATTTTTATAAGAAGGTTTTTGCCCATGCCAAAAAGCTTTTCCTAAAAACAGGCACTGGCTAAGAAGTCATTTATGTTGTGAAAGGCCTTCTCCTTTAACAAATACACAGTGAAGTAACCTCCACTCAAGGGCCTGATTTAATGCAGCAGTTCAGCACATGCCTTACCCTACACACAGCAATCCCACTGAAGTCAGAGTGACTAGAATATGTGCTTAAAAGTAGGTAGTCTTAAGTACATTGCTGGAGTCCAAAAGCCTTCAGCTGCTGAAGAATTACATTGGAGATATGTAATCATTTAAGGAGCAAGTCCCAGGACAGTTGGAAGCCGTGTATAAATAAACTTCTCCTGACTATATTTTAAGTTATTTTGTTATTCCTCTTACATCATTTGTACTATTAGAAAATAACTTCTATTTATTCAAAGCAGAGGTCAGCTGGAATGGCTTTTGTTGGCATGAGTATTCAGAAAGCAACAGTTTTCTTATCTTTTCATAAATATAGAGGAAACAGTTCAAATATTGTTTTATAATCTTTTGCCTTGCAAGGTAGTGAACCCTTGAAATAAACTTGCCAAAAGACATCTCACACAGAAAATCGTGAGTCCTGTCCTGGGAGGGTAAGAGGAAGGACAGTCGGTAGAGTCTGGGACTGATGTCAGGGTTCCACTCTACTTCATTAACGTTCAGCCAGGCACCAGAGCAGAGTTGTGAAAAAAGGGCAAATTGCAGAGAAAATGCCACAGGGTGTGGTTTGTAAAAGAGTTGCTACTTCTGCTGACTTTAAAAAGCAGTGGAGATCTCTCTAGAACAGTGTGTGAATTTTTGTGGTATCACAAAAATCCCGATTCTTTACCAACCTCCCTGTTTCTCCTTCCACCTCCTCCTCCTAGCCTTTCAGCTCCGCTGCTGCGTAGGCTTTAGGTGAGTGATCTTTGAAGAAAACAAGACACCAGGCAGGAAACAAAAGGCCCGCAGCAATCTGATGTGCTCTTGACCTTCTGTTAAGGTTGTTTAAATAGGTGCCATAAATAAGTGAAGAGTTCAGAGTAAGGCTTTTCAGCCAAAAAAGGTTTTGAAATGGATCTGCAGAGAAATAAATTGTTCTCTCTATATCCATTGCCTTTCCTTCTTTCTCATTCACTTGCGTCTTGTTTTCTTCCTTGCTCTTTTGGCACTGGCACTCGGTTGTCAGCCAAGCCTGCCCATGGGGCTGGCTGAAAGGACACGTTCCCGCGTCCACCCTGCTCTTCCCCACCGCAGCTTTGCCACTCATGGCTTCGGGGGCCAACCCCGCTCCAAAACTGCAGACCGTCTGCCGAGGATCCTCCTGGTTGGTTTGGATCAGTGTGTTAAACAGAGACTGCATCACAAGTGTAAATTAAAATGTTTTTGCTCCTGAAAGGAGCCATGTAAAGCTTGCTTCCTTTCCCTGCTTTCCTCTATGCTGAATGAAATCTGACTTTACCAATAAGGGATATAATTTTGCCATGGAAGCCCTGCCCACTACTTATATAAACTTCACTATAAAGACTGGGAATGATCGGAAATTAAAAAACAAAACAATGGATTGACTAGAAATCTATCTGCTGCCACAGCGAACAAGATTATAAATACAGGTGCCTTTGAAACATCCTTGTCAAATGTGAGATCCTCCAAATGTGCTGATTATCAGATTATATTTGTCTGTAATATATTACTGCACAGTTTCTATCATTTTTTCACTTTATGAACCACCCAGCACTTCAAGGATAGTTTGTCCTTGTGGTAGAAAGACATAAACAATCTGATATATGATCAGCAATGCACAGGGCAGCAACATTTGTTTCCTTTTTCATAGCTAAGAATACAACCTAAAAGCCAAATATCTGGTACTAATCTGGACAGCTGTAGCAGCCCTTGCAGTTTTCTCAGGGCTGGGGAGGAAATGCGATTTTTAACGGTGGCTATGTACCAGCTACCAGGATCCTGCACATGCAGATTTCTCAGTCTCGTCATCTGTCCCTGTGAGGGTTGGCATGGTGGCTAAGGATGGATGTAGTTACTCACACGGAGGGACACGCACTCCAAAATTTTGCTCATGGGCAATCTTTTTGTTCTGCCAGTTCTTCTGGTTTTACTGTGAATCACAGAATAATTTACTTCTTAGCGCTCAGAGGTCTGAGAAATAATGATAATAGCAGGGTCTCCGCTTTGCAAATTGTTTTGAGACCCAGCCAAGGTGTACAGAAAGAGCCAATGTTTATTTTTAAAATCTCACAGATTTTAAACAAATCTCATGATATTTAGAGGACTTTCATTTTTAAGTTTGTTTGGTTGGCTGGGGTCCTCCACTTTGTTTCTTCCTTCTAGCTTGGGTTTTTTCCCCTTCAATCTGTAATTGAAGTCATCCCACTCAAGGCTGTCTTTCATTCTTTGTATAAGAAGCTATATGGAAAATCCACACTTGCCAGCGGTGATCTTACTTTAATTTTGGAGACAGATACTGTAACAGCTCAGTATACACACTGTGCACTTAGCAGTTAAGGAACAGCCCTTGTGGGAGACATATGCCTGGGAAACACACAGGTTATGGTAAAATGTACAGTTGGCTGTTAACAAGTCAGTTAAAAAGTCCTTGATCTTGATATTTGTATCCTGAGCTGAAGGTTGACAAATACAGATTTATTTTCCATTGGAATTTCCATGATTGCAATCTGCTAGGGAAGCATAACTTAACTGAATGCATTTAATTAAATGCAGATTCATAGCAAACTTTTCCTCTTTCTCAGACTCCCCAGCCCGCCGCTGCCTATGGGCTGAGTGCAAGCGAGGTGATGGGCTGCACAGCTTCATCACAAGCACTCCTGTGCGTCGTTGCAGTAGTCTCCAGGCAGGGATTTTGAACAGTCCTGCTGTGTGAAGGCCAGTGGGTAGGCACCACCTGCGTGTACATGTGTATTGGTTAACATCCTAGGCGGAGAGCCTGGCCATCCAGCAATGACCGAGGCATTTCCAGCTGCAAGACTCACCAGCACGTGATTTTAAGTAGTCAGTAGAACCTGGTCCTGCAGGTGCAAGAACAGTCATGTAGGACAGTCTTTTGTTCTTAATTAAGAGAATTAGGATATGCTTTTTATGTGGTTTAAGATAATCAACAACAAGGAACCACATGCTCAGGTGGGACCAGTGCTCAGCCGAAGTATGAGAATTCACAGCCCAGTCCAGGACCTTTGCAATGGAGACTCCCATCACCATTCGGACACTGACTGACCATCCTGTTCAGGAGCTTCAATTCCTCATGAGAACATCATCCTATCCAAAAGATCCCAATAAATCAGGTGGGGGTTTTTTGTTTGTTTGTTTGCTTTTTAACAAACACTCTGTCCATCAATGTCTGAGCAATACATCCAGGTTGGCCAGACCCTTCTTTTCCTCCCTGTGCTTTATAACTCTGGGTTCCCAGTGTGTACACAGCTTTACCAAAGAAGCCAATGCATTGTACATAAAGAGACAAGTCCTCTTAAAGTCTGTGCAGTATTTAAGATTTTGTGTCTCAGTTATAATGCTCCCAGGTAATGTATCTTATGTTATATATGCCTATTATACAAGCACCTTTCTCATTATCTCTTTATTGTGGATGTCATTAAATGTAATTTGTGGGGTTTTTTCCTTACATTCGCATCACTGTACTAAAAGTGAAGTGCTACAAAATGAGAAGTTAAACAAGTTTACACAGTCAGCAAGAATTTGTTTTTGCAAGACTTGCTAAAATGTTCAGCTCAGTATTTCTGAAGCGCTGTAGATTACCTGCATCTCATAAAGTCTTCCAGACAAGACTGCAAAGATCAAATAAGTTCTCAGACAATCTTCTTGTTCTGTCTGATTCTCCCTCTTTCCTCTCCTCATTGAAGGACCCTGACTTCAATGAGCGAAAGAGCAGACCCAGACAGTTTTCTGTCTGGCAGTACTTGAATTGCTTAGGCAATTTGCCTAAGTGGTTTACCCTCATGATAATGTATTTTCATGAAGAGACTGAAATGAGAGGGCTTGAGGAGCATGCTATACATTAAATGCATGAAGGGCAAAGCCATCTTTCCCTGTGTGACAAGAGTGCTGCAGTCCCATACAGACTTATGGGGAGTCTATATTAAAAACACATTAAAGAAATAACTTCTGGCTGGCTGGTGAACATTACAAAATTGTGAAACTTTTGTAGGGATTTGTTTTATTAATTTTTATTGGCAGAAACATGAGAAAACAGAATTAGTTATATTGCTTTCAAATTTGGTTTCACAGACTTTACCCACTGTTGGTTATTTTAGAGATTCCTAAACCTAAATAAAATTAGAGTGTGAATTATGTCATGCTGTCAAAAACAGAGCATCTTTCCCTATTTTGAAAATGTCCCTAAGAACCTGCCATGGCTTACAGATCTTTTAGCTGGACTTAGGCTAACATACAAGAATTATACTATATGGAAAAGTTAAACCCAAATGTCTACATGGGGGGATAAAAGTTATGCAATTAACTATGGATATCTGTAAACCAAGAAGGTTCTTAATTGTCAGCCATTTTATTAGCCATGCTAAACACCTGCAACTTCAACTCTGGGATACTTGCTAGCTTAAATGTTATCAGATTGCTTTCATGGAGGTGCTTAAATGTAGATATGGGTGCTTAAAAATCAGCAGCCACATCTGAAAACATGACCCTTTTTGAACAGGGTAAAATAGAGTACAGTGACTTCTGCCCTCTGACGAACAGCACATGAAAGAACCACAGACCCGTACCTCAGCCATAGGCTCTTGATTTTGCTTTTGCTTGAGATGCTCTTGATAATATGCTACCTTTCCAAACCATATATACAGCCAGAGGCACTGTTTCAGAAAGGGTTGGCCATGCGCCACTTAAGTGACAGGTCCAGGTTAGGTATCTTTTTATACAAGTAATCCTGAAGTGAAGTGCAGGGAGAGAGATGTTTGACACTACGACTGAGCAGAAAGACTGGATGGAAATAGCCCTCCTCTAGGAGCTGGAGTCCTAAATATCTCCAACTTTTTCTACTCTGTCCGTCTGAAAGAGATGGGAATTGGAGAATTTCTGATAAAGTTAAATTAGGGCTGTCCGAACTTTCTCTCTGTATTTCTCTAGCCACAGCTTTCAAATACTAGTTTGGCTGCAAATTATTGCTGTTATTTTTAAAATATGTGAACAGCTAAAACATTTCCAAACTGGCATGCAATCTGTTCACCAGTGGCTGATGTGCTATAGAGGGCGATGTGGAAAGGACACTGTTCTGATTTTTTAAAATTATGTTTCAACAAATATTCCTTGGTAAGACCCAGTCCTACATATCTAAGGGACAAAAGAGGACTTCCAGTCTGGGAAGAGATGCCAGATCCTTTATATCTCTTGCCTCTGTGGGATTTCTGTGGGATTTCTGATATGCCCCTCAAAATAATTTAGAAAGCCCTGTGAAGCTGCTCAGTCTAAGACTGGCTTTTCTTTGCTGTCTATAGGTGGCAATGCCATGCTGTTGACAGTATTATCACTAGTGATCAAGTCTTCAGTACAAATAGTCTTGCAACTATCCAATTCAGTGGAATGGGACTGAAATATAATATGTGACAGAGGCTTTTTTTTTTTTTTTAAGTACTTGGCTCTTTTCTGAAAAGCCAGGGCATATCCTTGGCTGCCCTTCTGTAATTCTGCACTACACAGCAGTAGTGATGCACAAACCTGTCCTACGAAAGTAGCTTGTGCGATCACCTTTCCTGCTAGTAGAGAGAAAGCATAACAGATTTGTGTTGCCTTCTGTTTCAGCTTTTCACACAAGGGCCATTTCTGAAGGATATGGAGAGCAGCCAGTATGCATCAGTCTTTTCTGTTGGCGTGGCTCCTTGAAGCCACACTACTGTGGTTGCTGGAGACTTGAAGGAGTGAAGAGCATACAGCCATCTTATGTACCTCAAAATGCCTTAGAGGGGAGCTTTGAAGGGCCTTCAAGCCAAATTTCATTCAACCTGGTCCCTGGGTTTTGTTCTAACACACAGAAACATGTTGCCCAGAAACATGCCACCGTACTTTCACATTTATATTTTCAAATTTCTAATTTTCAATTTGGCCACAAAATGGAGAACAGCTTAAACAGAACATGCAGCATCTCGAATTTCCTACAGCATCGTAACACAGTATGGGATTATATACCACGCACATTGCATACTGCAATTCTGTCTACACCAAAGGATTTGACTATACACTGAAATAGCCACTGATATGGCACACTGTGCAGGCCACCTCACTACAAGTGCTTAGATAAAAAAGTAACACTAGGATAAGTAAGTGATCTTTTTAAGAGTGTGTGTCTAACATCACACTGATGTGTTTGCAGGTTAGAATAAACTTCCTATGGGTCTGTGACTCACGGCGACTCCGTTGCATCTCAAGTCAACTTTTTGCCCCTTAATTCCAGTGCTCTCAGGTTGCACGAATATTTTAGAGTCTGAGTTACAGACAAATTGCAGACAAAATACCTGATGAGTGACCTCAAAAACATTTTGACAGAAGTCAATGCAGTGGAAATGACTATGGGTTAAGATTACCAATTACCCAGCTCTTTCTAGCCTGTTGACCACAGCGGGCAAGACCTTTCTGGTGCCAACCTAAATTACCAAAGGGCCAAAAGGGTTAAAGCCAAGCAGTCACAGAGGGCTACCTGGTGAAATTGATCTTGAAACATTGGCATAGTTTGGAGTGGTTGCAGATTTCTTTCTAATTTCCTCCCAGGCTGGCATGGCACAGTGTGAGCCTCCAAAGTGTACTTTGTGAAAAGTTTTATTAGCAAATGTACCGATTTTTTGTAGTACTGTCTTTCCTGTGTGCTCTTTAGAGACTATCCAAACTTAAAAATGAGAATGACCTCTTCCACTTCAAAGATTTTGGAAGAACATTACATAACTGACCATCAAAAGAGAACTCTATATTCTTGTTTTGAGGGAGCAGTAATAAATATTTCCATAGCAGACCCTTTCCTCAATTTTAATTTCATGTCAGTGTATCAGAAATGGTTTATCTAGTGGTTATCTCTCAAAGAGAATGATGCTGTCCCCCAGAAAGCATGTGGATTTCTCCAGGGTATCATAGCACCATTTTACATCTTATGTAACACTATGCACAAATCTCCTTCAAGGCAAATATTTATTCTAACCCCAACTCAGTTTCTTCTTGAAATACTTAATTTTGCAGTCCACAAGAAAAAGCCTTGTGTGTTGACTGACTATCCTGGTTTCAGCTGGGATGGGATAGAGTTAATTTTCTTCTTAGTAGTTGGTATAGTGCTATGTTTTGGATTTAGTATGAGATTAATGTTGATAACACACTGATGTTTTTAGCTGTTGCTAAGTAGTCTACTAGTCAAGGACTTTTCAGCTTCCCATGCTCTGCCAGGTGCACAAGAAGCTGGGACGGGGCACAGCCAGGACAGCTGACCCAAACTGGCCAATGGGGTATTCCATACCATGTGACGTCATGCTCAGTATATGAAGCTGGGGGAAGAAGAAGGAAGGGGGGACGTTTGGAGTGATGGCGTTTGTCTTCCCAAGTAACCATTACGCGTGATGGAGCCCTGCTTTCCTCGTGATGGCTGAACACCTGCCTGCCGATGGGAAGTAGTGAATGAATTCCTTGTTTTGCTTTGCTTGCGTGCGCGGCTTTTGCTTTCCCTATTAAACTGTCTTTATCTCAACCCATGAGTTTTCTCACTTTTATCCTTCCGATTCTCTCCCCCATCCCACCAGGGGGGAGTGAGCGAGCGGCTGTGTGGTGCTTGGTTGCTGGCTGGGGTTAAACCACAACACTGACAAACAACAAAACGTATTTTGGGAAACTCTGCTGTGAGTAACAAATGGAGCCATTAGAAATGCACAGCTCTAAAAAGAGAAAACTGTCTGATGGTACCAAAATTTTGTTTTTAACTTCTTCATGCCCCTCACGGGCAGAGAAGATGGAGCTCTAATGGCATTCCAGCACTGCTAAAAGTTTCTGTAATTCCAGTATGTATTCTTCATGTCATTCTGGATTGTGATCTTGGGTCATCGGGTCTGTTTTATGTGGAGAAGATAAAGCAAAAAAAAAATATCTCTGTACCCTCTTTCCTTAGGTTGTAGCTGTTCTCTAAATATAACTCTCAACCATCCGTGGCCTGATGATGGTACTTCTTTTCTGAAGTACACTGAGTATTTCTTGGGAGTGAAAGACCTAAACAAAAAAACCAAAGAAAACAAAAACCTGAGGTGGTTGCAATCAATCTGAAATGGAGTGAAAACAAGATAGACGAATCAACACTCCAAGTAACCTTAACCTGGGAACAATGCCGGCAGTTCAACGTGGTTTTTGACACAACTCTTTCTTTCTTCACAGAAGAAAAATGTGAGCAAGGAAATGAAATGGCCTGCTGTTTCCTCTGTCTCGATCTGTGCCTGCACCTTCCCTGGAGGACGTTCACCAGGGACACAGTTTGAAAATGGATGTGAAGGAGATGCTCTGAAGGAGGAAATGGGGTTCCTGGCAAACATGAAGATGTCACCCTATTAACTGACAGTCACAGTTTGAAACCGAGCTTGCTGAAAGGATCCATTGAAACTGGTCTGTGCTGTGAATCTGTGTCTCTGAATCTGACATCACTGACTCCCTTGTGATGGAAAATTGCTGAGACTATAATTTGTATGTTCAGCCCCTATGAAGAATTGACAGAAAAGATGAGAGTAGCGCGAGCCTGCATCTGTGCTATTACGCCAGCTGTGTGTGTTTACCCCATGCACTTATGTACTAAAGTTCTCGCAAAAGGTGTAAATACAATGAAAGTCAAAATAGTGAACTCTGATTCATCATGCTTCATCCTGACTGAATCAGAGCAAGAATATGCAGTTGCTTCTATCCTCAAGTTATATCTTTTAAGCTTAGACAGCAACCTTTACAAGGCCAAAACTGCCACTTAGAGCTTCATTGAACGAATGTACCTAATTGTTGTGGTTTAACCCGGCAGGCAGCCAAACACCACGCAGCTGCTTGCTCACTCCCCCCTCCCCTCAGTGGGATGGGGGAGAGAATCAGAAAAAAAAAAGGTAAAATTTGTGGATTGAGATAAAGACAGTTTAATAAAACAGAAAAGGAAGGGAAAATAATAATAATGATGATGATGATGATGATGATGATGATGATGAT
>JAYKAV010000458.1:72177-94488 GCA_035582835.1 Phoebastria nigripes | reverse complement strand
CAAGGTGGAATTTCATTCTACCTTAAAAGAAAGGTCATTTGGCAATAGCATGCCATCTCAAAGATAAACAAAACACTAACTGGGCACTTGTGACCCTACCCATAGAGTCCATTCCCCACTAGTGGCCCACACCCACGTAGCCACACAACATTGCTTCCCTCTGCTCCCTTTCCTTGGATCTTTTAAGCYAAATTCTCATCAGGCTGACAGAGGACAGKAGCTTTCCTCCTCGCAAGGCATCTCGAGCACAAAGCAGCACAGAGTATGTGCATGAGGCTTTAGACCCCAAAGGTGAGGCTTTTGGGCCACACATGAGGCTTTGGAGCTTTAAAATGCTGCTTTGGAACCTTACAGGAGGTTTTGGGCCCTAAAAATTAGGGTTTGGGCCTTAAAATGTGGGTTTGGTTTCTAGAAGGAGGTTTGGGACTCTAAAAGGCAGGTTTGGAGCCTAAAAAGGAGGGTTTGGACCCCCAAAATGAGGCTTTGGACCCTTAAATGATCCTTTGGGACCTTAAAACCCCCATCATGGTGGCCATGCTGGAGCCACAACACCAGTGGACATGCACTGGGAGATGCCATCCCAGGGGTGAAGGAAGGCAGTACCCCCGTGCCGGCCTCGTCTCTCCTCCCAGTCAGGCACTGGCAGGACCATCCCCTCTGCCRTGCCCAAATGGCCTCCGAGGCCCGGAAAGGCCTGAGGGAAGGGCCGAACCCAACTTATTTCAGTAAAACTAAACTAGTAAACTCAAACTGAGGCTTTGGACCCTAAAAATGAGGCTTGGTACCCTAAAAGAAGGGTTAAGACCCAACAAATGAAGCTTTGGACACG
Organism: Phoebastria nigripes; assembly: GCA_035582835.1. Lineage (NCBI taxonomy): Eukaryota > Metazoa > Chordata > Aves > Procellariiformes > Diomedeidae > Phoebastria > Phoebastria nigripes. The sequence continues at coordinate 93,659 of JAYKAV010000458.1, read as the reverse complement.
GAAAATGAGAGTCAAACTACTACAAATGAGTCTTTGGATTCTAAAAAGGAAGATTTGGATCTGAAACTATTCTCTGAGCCTTAAAAATGAGGCTTTCAGCTCTGAAAAAGATGTTTGGACCCTAAAAATGAGGCTTTGAAGACTAAAAATGAAGTTTTGAAACCCAAAATGAGGTTTTGTTCCCTGAAGTGAGGGTTTGGATGATAAAATTGAGGCTTTGTACCCTAGAATTGATGCTTTGGACTCTAAAAACAAGACTTTGGAAACTAAAGATGACACTTTGGGCCCTAAAACGAGACTTCAGACTGTATACATGTAGATGTGGACCATAAAAAAGTGGCTTTTGGCCCAAAAAATGAAGGTTTAGACCCTTAAAATGAAACTTTGGACCTTAAAAATAAGATTATGAGCCCTAAAATTAAGACTTTGAGCTGTAAAACAGGGGTTTGGACCCTATAAATGAGAGTTTGGACCCTAAAAATAAAGATTCAAGCCCGATAATGTAAGGTTTGAAAACTAAAATGAGGCTTTGGACTCTGAAATGAGCTTTTTTGTCTTAAAATGAAGTTTGGACCCTAAAACTGGGGCTTTGGAAATGAAAACTGAGGCTTTGACACAAGAATGAGCATCCGACCCAATTTAAGGTTTTTGACCTAAAAAGAAGGTTTGGACCCTAAAAGTGAGRCTTTGGACTCTATAAATGAGAGTTCTGGCCCTCAAAATTCAAGTTTGGAAAATAAAAATGAGGCTTTGGGCCTTAAAAATGAGGCTTTGGTCCCTAAAAATTTTGAACCGGATCCTAAAAATCAGTCTATGGTCCCTGAAAATGAGGCTTGGGGAGCTAAACTGAGGATTTGGACTGGAAAATTAGGATTTGGACCCTGAAAATGAGGCTTGGGCCTCTAAAAATTAGTCTTTGGACCTTCAAAATCAGACTTCAGGCATTAAAAATGACATTTTGGGCCCTTAAAATGTATCTTCAAACCTTAAAAGCAGGGTTTGGAACTTTTAAATGAGGGTTTGTATCCTAAAAATGACCTTTTGGACCTTAAAAATGACTATTTGAACCCCTAAAAGGAGGCTTTGGGCCTTTAGAAATGATGCTTTGGGCCCTAAAAATGAGGCTTGCATCTTGAAAATGAGGGTTTGGGCTATAAAAACGTGAGGTTAGATCTTAAAAATGAGGCTTCTGACACTGAAATTAGGCTTTGGACCCCAAAAATGGTGGTTTAGGGTCTAAATTGAGAATTTGGGGCTCTTAAATAGGTTTTTGTGTCTTTAAGGTGCAGCTTTGGACTTTAAGAAATGAGGCTTCGTGCCCTAAACATGAGAGTTGTGACTCAAAAATGAGGATTTGGGCCTTAAAAAGGAGGGCTTTTTTACCCAAAACATGTGCAGATCTTGTAGCCAGAGGGGCAAGACTTTGGTGGTGTTCATACCTCAATTGGACATGTCCTTGAGCAGCCTGATGGGACCTACTCTGAGCACGGGTTGGGCTGAAGACCTCTCAGTGTACCCTCTGACCAGAATTGTTCCATGATTTTATGATTTCCCTCAGTACAAAGACCCCATTTGACAAGCTCAGCTGGACAAGGTGACACTACAGACTCCCCGGTGAGACACATCTGCCCCAACACTGAGCTCCTCATTCTGGGTGGGTATCTCCATTTTGGCACTTCAACAACATGTTCAAATTCCCAGCCTGGCACCCTCAGATCTCTTGCAAACTGGTGCAGAAAGATCTGCCCCTGCAAAGTGATCTTCAGCTTTGCAGAYGCTCATCACTTGCTCGTGTYRTTGTCCTCAGGAACAAYCTTTRCTSAAGGTCAGGGAYTGAATTTTTAGGGCRGYATCAGGTGGCCCCTTCCCCTAGATGTTGGAGGGGGTCCTAAGCAGAAGCTTCCCATAAGGACAGTTTGGTTCCTGGGTTGAATAGGATGGATTTGGGCAAGGAGGAAAATGCCATGTAATAGCAGGCTACATGAGTGCTATAGTGCTGGGACTGGAGATAGACCTTCTGTCACTGCGGGTGGTCCACGGGATGGCCAAACGGCAGACCTACTTGGAATATTTCATAAGTAGAGATAGAAATTGGATGTAAATTGGGAGTTAAATGGGATAGTAAAGAGCCCTGACTGTACCCCAAGTGGAAGCAGATAGTCCAGCCCAGCGGAGCTGGGCTCAGCCTTGCTATCTCTCCTTTCCCAGTCTCTTATGGCCCTGGGGGAAAGCTCAGGTGGCCTCCACTGCCCCTGCACGTCGGTGCCCTCCATGCCTCCCCAGCTGCACTCGCATTCTCTCCTTTCCCCTCCAGGGACATTCAGATCTTTTCCACATTGCTTGGAGGGCTCAGTTGCCCTCTCTTGCCCCAGAAAGCAGGTTCCTTTCCATAGTGGCCATGCAAAAGGTCCCTTGGATGGAAAAAGTCCTGAAAGAAGGTCCATCTGCAATGGTATCTTCAGTGGCACCTTATATATGTTTATCAGTATGTGTAGTGGTACCTGTATGCATAATTGTATCTGTACATCCAATTGTACCTGTATCGACAATTGTATCTCTGTGTGTTTCAATGTCTGTATCTGTAGTTCTCTCTCTGCCTGTATCTCTGTGTGTAATTCAGTCCTTCTCTGCAACTGTACCTGTCTGTCATTGTATTTGTATCCATATCAGTATCCACATCCATAGCCCTATCTGTGACTGTCTGTATAGTTACCTGTGTATTTATCTGTACTTCTACCTGTAACAGCACATCTGTGTGTAATGGTATCTGTGTTTGTATCAGTGCCTTTATGTGTAATGGTTTATCTGTCTGTCACAGTACCTCAGTCGGTAATGGTGTCACTTCCTGTATCTGCTGTTGTTGGTGTAATTCAGTGCATCCTTGTATCTGTGACTGTACTTGTGTGCTTAATTCTATGTGTAATTGTACCTGTATCTGGAATTGTATCTATTTTGTGCCTGGATCTGCAATTGTATGGGCAATTCAATGTGAATTTGCATCTGTAATCATATTGGTCTCTGTCATGCTACCAGAACCTGTATTTCTGATGGTGCCGGGATCTGTGTCTCTAATGTGGTCTGTACCTGTATCTGTAATTGTACCTGTAACTGTATCTGCCTTGCTAATGGTATCTGAATCTGTACGTGTAACTGTATCTGCATTGATACTACATCTGCAATGGTGTCTGCAATGCTAACTCATTCTGCAGTGCCATCTGGAATAGTATTTGCATCTGCTATGGCATCTGCGTCTCCAATGGCTTCTGCATCTGGAATGTCATCTGCATCTGCATTTGTATCTGAAATTGTACATGCATCTGCAACGGCATCTGTGGTTGTGTCTGCATCTGCAATGGTACCTGCATCCGCAATGGCGTTGGCAATGGTATCTATCTGAAATCAAATGWTCCTTCTTCTACTGTATCTGCATCAGCAACACCATCTGCAATGGTATCTGCATCAGCAATGTGATTTGCATTGGTATTTCCAGCTGTGATGTTATGAGGAATGGATTGTGCCTCTGCAGTGCTATCTGCAATGGTGTCTGCAATGCTAATTCATTCTGCAGTGTCATCAGCAATGACATCTGCATCTGCCATGGTATCTGCATCTGAAATGGAATTGACAATGGTACCCGCATTGCTATTAGCTTCTGGAATAGCCCCTACAATGGTACCTGCCTCTGCAATGGTGCATCTGCATTTGTATCTGAAGTTGCATCTGCATCTGCAATGGTATCTGCGGTGGTATCTGCGTCTGGCGTGGTATCTTCAATGGCATTTGCAGTAGTATCTTCAATGGGACCTTCAATGGTATCTGAAGATGTACTACAACTGCAATGGCATCTGCGTGGTATCTGCAACGCTATCTCCATCTGCAGTGTCACTTGCAACTATTTCTACATTTGCATGGGTAGCTGCATCTGCAAGGGTCTCTATATCTGCAATGGCATCTGCAGTGACATCTGCTTCTGCAATGGTGTCTGCCACTGCAATTGTATCTCCAGTAGTATCTGCCCTGGCATCTGTATCTTCAATGGCATCAGCATCTTCAATGGCATCAGCATCTTCAATGGCATCTCCATCTGCAGTTCCACCTGAAATTTCATCTGCATCTGCAATGTGGTCTGGAATGGTCTCTGCAATGGGATCTGCCCCTGCCTTGGCATCTACATCTTCAATGGCATCTTCAGTGGTCAACGCGCTCTCTCTTTTCTCAGCCCCCTTCTCTGAAATGTGCCTGGGAAGGTGATCCGAGAGGAATCGTTTCTTGACTCTCCCAGGCAGCCAGGTGAGGCTGACTGGCCTCGGGGTTCCCAGGGGGTGCTTTTGGTAGCTGTATTAGTATCAATGCCTTTATGTGTAATGGTTCCTCTGTGTGTCATGGTACCTCAGTCGGTAATAGTGTCTTGCTGTATCTGCTTCCAAAAAGACAGGAGGTGACTTGGTGAGGAGGTGGGGCATTCCTGCATTCGCTTCAGGCATCTGGTCTGTGATGCTGGGTCCACATCCCTCTCAGTTGCCAGATGCAAGGCAAAGGGCTTATCCTCATTAGAAACTACTTGTCTAATTTCAGAAACCATCTACATACACTTAAAAATGAAACTCTTCCTGATCTCTTTGTGCTCTAGTAGAGAAGCAGTGGGGTTTTTTTCATAGCTGTGCCTGTGAAAGGACCTTTAGGAGATCCTGTCCCTTGACTCTCAGATGGGGCAAAGAAGAGTTTGAGAAAGTCATGGATGTTTCTGGTGTTCCTCAAAGCAGTTTGGTCTTATGTAGCTTCTAGCCAGAAGGTGAATATTTCCTAAGATGAATCTTTGCTTAGAGYTGTGGGCTGTGTACTGCTGGAAAAGAGGACAGTTGTTTCTCACCAGTGCCGTTGGGTTGTGTCCCAGGCTCAGCTTACCTGCTGCTTAGCACCAATGTGGTTTTGGTCAGTGTGTGGATTCTAGGGGGAGGCCGAGTATTTATGTCATCCTGTGTGTTTTAGGAGAGAGACTGGGTAAGGTCTAGGGTGAGAATGTAGAAAGACTTGTAAGAAATTGTAGATGTCAGCTTTATTGTATTTTGTTCACTTAGGCCAGAGTTTAAATACCTTTCTGACTACAGGAAATTATCTAAGACGAATATGAGGACTTAACTTTGACAGAAATATGTTTCTTTTGTTAGAACAAGGACTTTTCTGACTGATGTGGCTGCTTTTACTGCATCTCGAGGTAGATCACTTTGCTGGTACTTCTCCAGGAGCAGCTGACTCTGGGGTTTCATGAAGCCTTTTCCCTGTCTGCTGTTTAGCGGATGCTGCTGCTTCACAGAGCTTCTCCGTGTGCCACTGGCTTGCTCTAGCTCATGCTGTGCTACTGGAAGGGGCTGGGGAGCTTTAACTTTTAACTGGGRTAAAATCTCACCTGGCACAAGCAGCAGTGTAGTTTTGTTAGCCAACGTTACAGCTAACCTGTATGTTTCCTCCTGCAGCTTGTGGCACTGGATGGGAGGAGGGGCAGGAGCAGGCAGACAGGGCTGCTTTGCTCCTGGGAACTGCAAGTGCCCCATGGGGAGGTAAGGAGCTGGTGCAGGGAGCTCATCCAGTTGGGTGAGAGCATGCAGGTGAGGCTGGGAGGAGGGTGGGGTGGGGGCAATCTGGGGTGGGGGCCCTGCAAGCAGCAGGGAAGCCGCACAGGGAATCCTCTMTGCCGAAACAGCACCGATGGGGGTCCCTGGCTCATGTCAGCAGCAAACAAACCAGCAAGAATCGTGGTCCATTTGCTGCTGTCTGCGAAAGCAGGGAGGGAGCTCAGGTAGTGTTTGTGTCAGAGATGCATAAGGTACATTTTTTGCAAATCCTTTTCAGTTTTTAGGAGGCCTGTGAGGGCTTGCCATCCTCATCCTCTGCGGAGCCAGGGGCAGCAGCCGTAAGAAATGGGATGCAGAGATGTTGCAAGGGGTCACAGTGCTTTGAAGCACCCACTGGTGTCCTGCCAGGTGTGGGAAGGATTCTTGCCYGCAAGGTCGATCAGGCTGCAGGCATTTTGCCACTCTTGGGAGCCCCTGAGATGGCTCCAGGTTGAGGGAGAATAGGGGTTGGGCATCTTTGGGGAGGCATGACCAGCCTGTAGGACGAGGAGGCAGGTCTTGCTCACRTGCTCAGGGAATAGCTGATTGCCAGCGCTGGGGTCAGGAAGGGATTTTCCCCCAGGGCAGATTGGCACTGGTCCCTGGGGTTTTTTTGCCTCGGGACAGAGCTGTCCCAGGGGCAGCCCAAAGACATCCAAGAGGAAGACCTTGAGGAGCCGGTGGAATTACTTGGAAGGGACCAAGGAAGGAAGACTGGACACTGGACAAGGCTGCTCCTGGTAGGACCTGTGGCCCCGTGGAGAGGACCCCATGCTGAAGCAGGTCTTCTGGCAGGACCTGTGGCCCCATGGGGGACCCACACTGGAGCAGTCCGTTCCTGAAGGACTGCACCCCATGGGAAGGACCCATGCTGGAGCAGTTAGTGAAGAACTGCAGCCTGTGGGAAGGACTCACATTGGAGAAGTTTGTGGAGGACTGTGTCCCGTGGGAGAGACCCCACGCTGGAGCAGTGGAAGAGCGTGAGGAGGAAGGAGCGGCAGAGACAACATGTGATGAACTGACCGCAACCCCCATTCCCCATCCCTCTGCGCCACTCGGCGGGTGGAGGTGGAGAAGTCGGGAGTGAAGTTGAGCCCGGGAAGAAGGGAGGGGTGGGGGGAAGGTGTTTAAGATCTGTTCTTATTTCTCATTATCCTACTCTGATATCATTGTCAATAAATCAAATCAATTTCCCCAAGTCAAGTCTGTTTTGCCCGTGATGGTAATTGGTAAGTGATCTCCCTGTCCTGTCTCAACCCATGAGCATTTTGTCATATTTTCTCTCCCCTGTCCAGCTGAGGAGGGGGAGTGATAGAGTGGCTGAGTGGGCACATCCAGCCAAGGTCAACCCACCACATTCCCCCTGAGAAATGCTATTTAAAGCAAAAGGCATTTGCAACCACAGYTCCTGATAGCCGCCTGTAGGGGCCAGGGCCATCCCAGCCCTCCTTAACCCTTTCCCTTCCCATGAGGAGCTGGGGAGGCTGTTGGGGGCGGGGCAGAACACAGGGAGCCCCCACATTCCCTCCTGGGAGACCCCCAAACAGAAGGCCAGAGCCGGCAGCCCCAGAGAGTCCTTAGCAGCCAACAGACAGAACGGACCACGGTGCTGCAAGCACTGTGGCTCCCACCGCGCGGCCCCTAGGCCCACCCAGCGCCCCAGCTGCTTCAGCCATTTGTCCATCCTGAAACCTTCTACCTCCGAGGTAGGGACTGACCCCGACCCCAGCAGCCCGGGGGCACTCTTGGGGGCAAAAGTGGAGGTGATCACTGGTCTCTCTTTCAGCCTCAGCCAACCTGTGCCAACTGCCTGGGCAGGAGCAGACCCCCTTGCCCGCAGCCTGGGCACCCCCTCGGCGAGGGGGGCACCCCAGGCACCCCTAGCAGGTATGGCACCCTCATCGGCTCTGGCACCCTGACACCTTCAGCACCCCCAACCCCCTGGCAACCTCAGCACCCCCAGCACCCCTATCCCCCTGGCAGATATGGCATGGGAGTTCAGCAAGCATGGGCGAGCGTCCCTACCCTCACCTGGGTGATGTGTGCCCAGTAAATCCAATTTCCAGAGAATTTCCCAAATACTTGGGGCCATCTCTCATGTTTCACCTCCTATAAGCAAGTCTCCTCCCTGATGTGCAACACCATCACRCCAGCACAGCACGTCACCCTGCGGGGAGCATCCCAGCCACAAGCTCCCCACGTGCCTGGAGCAGAGCTGGGGGAAGTCAGTGATTGGGGCTGGCTCAGTGGATGCCCCTGGAGGGTCCCCCCGGCCCAGCACAGCTCCCACTCACCTGTGCAGCGCTGTGGATGGCTCCATGCAGCTGCTTCTTCGACGCCCGGGTCTTCCGTATACAGTGGACGAGCACCAACCTGCCTCCACCAGCCACCTCCACACTCAGCCACAGTGCCGCTTCTCTACCGGGTGCTGCCCTGTGGGGCCTCTGAGGCTGTGGGACCCCCCCAGCCTGGGCAGCCCCTGGGACCCCACAGGGCCAACCGCAACACTTGGCACCCTTCAACCATCAGGGGAGAGCAGTGGCCCCAGCACCCCTGGTGCTGCCGACGTCCTTCCCCAGCTACAAGCACATTGAGGGGAAGTTAGCACAGCTCAGCCACTCCAACACGGGCACCCCCACGGGGGCACCCCCGGGCAGCAACATCCCCCCAGGCAGCAACGTCCTCCTCAGGCACTGTGCTGCCCCCCACATCCAAGCCACTCGGGACCCGGCAGGTGACATCGCACTGCTGAAGTCCTCGGTAACAGCCGCAGGCTGGTCCTAGGTAGTTACCTGAAGAGTTTCCTTCATGTGGGAGGCAGGTCCATTCCAAGAAGCTGCCCAGGACTCCTCCCAGGCATCTCCAAGAGTGTTTTAGCTTCCTCTCTGGAGACAGGTGAATTCCCAGGCAGCAGCCCCAGACTCTTTGAAGGTAACTAGGCAAAGAGCATTGTGTATGTTGGGGGAAGGTCTATGCTCAGTAGCTCGGTGGGAATTCTCCCAGGCATGTTCAGGATTGTCTTGGCCTCTCCTGGAGAAAGCTGAAGTCTCAGGGAGCAGCCCCAGACTCCTCCAAGACAGCTACCTGAAACGTTTGGTCCATGTTGGAGGCAGGTGCAAGCCTGGTAGCTCCCCGGAACTGCTCCCAGGCAGCTGCAGAATGTTTTGGCCTCACCTGGAGACCGCGGAATTTTACAGGTAGCAGCCCCATACTCCTCCAGGGAATCCACTCAAGGAGTTTTGTCAATGCTGGGGGATGGTCCATGTCCTGTAGCTTTCTGGGACTCCTCCCAGGCAGCTTGGGAGTTTTTTGGCCTTCCCTGGATATAGCTGAAGTCTCAGGCAGCAGATCCAGAGTCCTCCTAGTTAGTTACTTGAAGAGCTTTCTTYATATTGAAGGCAGGTCAATGCCCGACATCTCTCTGGGACTCCTCTCGGGCATCTCCAGGAGTGTTTTGGCTTCCTCTGGAGGTGGCTGAAGTCATGGGTAGTAGCCCCAAATTCCTCCTAGGTAGTTAATTTAACGGTTTTGTCCATGTTAGATCAGGTCCATGCCTGTCAGCTCCCCAGGATTCCCCTCTCTCTAGGCATCACCAAGAGTATTCACTTCCTCTGGAGATGGCTGAAGTCTTGGGTAGTAGCCCAATAATGCTCCTAGGTATATTGTTGAAGAGTTTTGTTCATGTTGAAGGCAGGTCTGTGTCTGGTAGCTCCCTCTGACTCCTCCCAGGTATCTCCAGGAGCGTGTTGGCCTCTGCTGGAGAGGGCTGAATTCCCAGGTAGCAGCCCCAGAGTCTTCTGCAAGTAGCTACCTGAAGAGCATTGTGTGTGTTGGGGGAAGGTGCATGCCCTGCAGCTCCTTCGGACTCCTCCCAGGCAGCTCCGGAATGTTTTGGCCTCCCCTGGAGACCACAGAATTTGGCAGGTAGCAGCCCTAGACTCCTTCAGGGAATCAACCCAAGGAGTTTTATCGACGTTGGAGCTAGGTCCATGCTCTGTACCTTGCTGGGATTCCTCCCAGGTGGCTTTGGAGTGTTTTGCCCTTCCCTGGAGACGGCTGAAGTCTTGGGTAAAAGACACATACGACTCCTAGGCAGTTACCTGAAAAGTTTTGTTAATGTTGGAGGAAGGTCCATGGCCGGAGCTCCCCGGGGCTCCTCTCAGGCATTCCCATGAGCATATTGATTTCTCTGGAGATGGGTGAATTCCCAGGTAGCAGCCGCAGACTATTCTAGAGTAGCTACCTAAGGAGCTTTGTGTATGTTGGGGCAGGTCGATGCCTCATTGCTCCCTGGGAATTCTCCCAGTCGTGAAGTGTCRTGGTTTAACCCGACAGGCAGCTAAACACCACACAGCCATTCGCTCACTCCCCCACAGCAGGATGGGGGAGAGAATCGGAAAAACGTAAAACTTGTGGGTTGAGATAAAGACAATTTAATAGGACAGAAAAGAAAGGGAAAATAATAATAATGATACAAGAATATACAAAACAAGTGATGCACAATGCAATTGCTCACCACCCACTGACTGATGCCCAGCCCGTTCCCGAGCAGCGGACCCCTGGCCAGCTTTTCGCTTAGTTTATATACTGAGCATGACATCATATGGTATGGAATATCCCTTTGGCCAGTTTGGGTCAGCTGTCCTGGCTGTGCCCCCTCCCAGCTTCCTGTGTAGCCGCAGTGCCTGTCACAGGGGTTGGAGTAAAACCGCAGTGCCTGTCACAGGGCTTGGAGTAGCCGCAGTGCCTGTTGCAGGGGTTGGAGTAGCCGCAGTGCCTATTGCAGGGGTTGGAGTAACCACACTGCCAGTCACTGGGGTTGGAGTAGCTGCAGTGCCTGTCTTTTTGTCGTCAGATCCAGAGACCTTCTCTTCCCCTTGAGGATACCGAACAGTGCTGAACAGGGCTCGGTAGGCATGGGCCAGGCCCCAGCACATTGCAGTGATCTGCGTCTCTCTGGAGTTGCCAGGGTGACAGCATGCTTTTTCCAAATACTTTACCAGTTTTTCAGGATTCTGCACTTGTTCAGGGGTGAAGTTCCATAACACTGGAGGTGCCCACTGGCCTACGTACTTGCCCATAATATCCCACACACCCTGCCACTCATAACTAACCAGCCTCAGGGTAGATCTCTGGATGGTATTCTTAAACAGCTGTTTAACTTTAAACAAGACCTGAAACACATTCAGGAGTAGGAGCAACAGGAACATGCCGGTTTGAACATCCCAAAGATATTCAAAATTCTCAAGAGCTATTGTAACTAGCCTGGAGGAGAAGGGGAAGGGGAAGGKGAAGGAAGGTGTCTCCCCTGAAGATTGGCTCTCTGAGGAGAAAAGGTAAAAAGTAATTATTAATAGTTTCCGAGAGATGGCTCTCAAAGTAGGGACATGACAGCAATGCTGAGTACAAATACTAGATTAGTCTCACGACCAGCCATTTTATCATATCATAAGCCAGTGCTACAAAGTACAGCAAAATGGTAACCTTGACCCAGCTCCCAGAGGTGATAAGGAGCACAGCAGGGAACATATACTACAAGTAAGGTGTTACGTAACACAACTCTGAGAACAAGCACAACAACTTTGAGAGCAAATTAATCAACATTGTGACCAGCGACTATCAAACTAATGTAATGAATGTTTATAAGAAATTTGTTCTAACGTGCTCTGGTCAGATTTGTTGTTATCTCCACCCGTTGTGCCCCATGTTAGGCGCCAAAAAGGACTGTCGTGCTTTAACCCGGCAGGCAACTAAGCACCACACAGCTGCTACCTCATTACCCCCTCAGTGGGATGGGGGAGAGAATCGGAAGAGCAAAAGTGAGAACACTTGTGGGTTGAGATAAGAATAGTTTAATAATTGAAATAAAATATAATAATAATAAATAATAATAATAATAATAATAATAATAATAATAATAATTGTAATGGAAATAAAAATAACAAAAAGAGAGAGAAATAAAACCCAGGAAAGACAAGTGATGCAAATGAAAAACAATTGCTCACCACCAGCCTCTCCTAGAGCAGCGGCCCCCCAGCTTTCCCGCTCATTCTGAGCATGACATCATATGGTATGGAATATCCCTTTGGCCAGTTTGGGTCAGCTGTCCTGGATGTGCCCCCTCCCAGCTTCTTGTGTATATCTCCAGCCTTCTCAGTCGGTAGAGCATGAGAAGCTGAAAAGTCCTTGACTAATGTAAGCACTACTTAGCAACAACTAAATCATCAGTGTGTTATCAACATTATTCTCATCCTAAATCCAAAACACAGCACTATACCAGCTACTAGGAAGAAAATTAACTCTATCCCAGCCGAAACCAGGAYACAGCCTCACACTCTGGGGTGCCCAGAGACCCCAGGTAAGGTGGTGACAAAGGCAGCCGGGATAAGAGGGGAAACATGGAGAAATGCCCCAGTGTTCCTACCAATGGAGGYAGGACGAGGAAGACAGATGGGCACAAGGGAGTTTCTCCTCATCAGAGGCTGGGCTGCCGAGGAGGTAACTCAGCCTGGTACCCCATAGCCTTAACGGCAGAGGCTTTGGTGGGTGGGAGAGGAGACCAGGGGCTTGCTCCAGCTAAGGCATCTGCACTGCAGGGGATGGCAGGGAGGTGCCCAAATAGCCTCTCCCAAGGCGTTTCTGGTGGCACTTCCCTCTCCCTCCCTGCCCATGTCTCTGCTGCCTGGAGATGTCTCTGCCAGGAGCTGTTTCTCTGTCCCCACGACTCCTCCCTGTCGGTGCTCACAAACCCCATCCCACTCGCTGTGTGCTCAGCTCTGCCCTGCAGACACCTCCTGGCAGCAGGGCACTGCCCAGGGGCATCTCTGTGTGTGCAGGACCTGAGGAGCAGCTCAGACAAGTCCTGATGAGAGTTGGAGTCTCAGTGCCTTCTCCAAAAYGCAGTCACTGCCAACCCGGTGAACCAAGAGGAGAAAACACAAAGCACAGACTCCTTCCTTTTCCTTTAACCTCCACCTTGACATTCCCCTTCAAAACTGCCCTCAGAAATGTCCTGGGGGTGATGTGGAGCTGTGAGCTGCCCTGGACCATGCAGCACCCTCTCAACAGCAGAAGGACCCTGCCCTGCCAGGGGTCGGTCCTTCCACCCCCAGCTTCTCATCACCGCACTGTGGGCTGCTCCCCGGGCAGGCTGAGCGCTGACCCTGGCAGGCGGCAGAGTCCCTGCCCCAGCACACAGCCCCCTGATCTGAAGGACAGCCCTGGGCACCCCTGGGTGCACACCCAGCTTCACACCCCTGCAGCCATACCCAGGAGAAGGCAGCCGTCATGTCCTGTCCCTCTGACTGCAGCATGGAAGCCTTGCTCAACATCTTCCTAGAAACTGGATAAACTGTGAGGGTTGTTCTGACAGATGCTTTGGATGTACCAGATTTTGGAGACCCCTCCAGGATACTCATGTGCACTGCCCTGCAGCCAGAGTCTTACCATGTRAAGACCTGTGAAGATTTCTCCCACACTGAGAGCTCAGCTGTCCTCCCACTAACCTCTCTCTGCCTCGCTCCTCTCCCCTCGCTGCCTGCAGGTGGGGCCCTCAGCCCTTATGCGCTTTGCAGGGGAGCTGCTCCTAAGCAGAGCTGTCTCTTGCAAACACTGCCTGCTTGCTATGAGCTCCCTCTGTCCCAGGAGCCCAGCCCAGCTCAGCAGCAGAGGACCAGCCCAAGGGGTCACTTTCTCTGCCCCTTCTGGGCTCTCTGGGGATGTCCCAGGAGCTCCAGGGCTGACAGCTCCTGAAAGGCAGCAGAGTCACCCTTGAGGAATGGACTTTTGAGCTGACTGAAGTAATCGCCTATTGTCCCTCTCTAAAGAGTGGAGAGAGACTGATTCCAAAAGCGTGGTTTGTCCTACCAGGGCATGGATGTCTATGAGAGGTATAAATGTTCCCCTCTGGACACTGATATTCTTGAGCCATAAGAAAAAGGACACACAGGCAGTGACAGGAAGGTGTTGGTTGGACCCTGTGCCAGGCAGGGATTCAGCTGAAGCAATGTAGGCATCTCATCCTCAGCTGGAAGCCCTCAGGATGAAGCAGGATTCAGCTGCCGCCATGCACCCCACAGACCCACAGTGTTAAGGGATGTCAAGGCTGGCCATCACTTCCAGGCCAGGACCCTCCTGCCATGCCSCTGGAGCCCAGTACAGACCAGTACCACCCAGTACAGTCCTGCCTGGCTGCTGGAGCCCAGCCGGTGCCTGGGGATCTGGAGTCTTTGCCCAGGCTGAGGGATGCAGCTGCCTTTTTTCCACTTGCAGGTGTAACTTGTAGCGAAGCTGAGCACGCRTCCCAGAGATGCACACACACAGACACACAGACACACACACAGAGAGGACACTGACACAGACAGTCACACAGACTGCCACAGATGAGGCACTGCCGTCAACAGCACCCACATGCAGGACTCACATAAAACACAGAGAGAGCCACGTCCCCTCCTCCTCTTGGGCTGGCAGAGACAGGAGGTCACTAGTGCAGGCACACACACAACACTCTCTACGTTCACAAGCACACACATATTCATGGATCCCCCGAGTACTGGCACAGCCCCTCTGCCCCCCCAGTACCCCTGCCCAGATCCCAGMCCTCTGACCCACCCCACGGGTCCCCTACTCACTGACTGGTCCATCTTGGTGCTCCCTGAAAACAGGCAGCACTCACACGATTGTCCCACTGGCACCCCAGGTGCCAGCACAGACCCTCTGCACACCAGATACCCCAGGCCAGACCCGAGGCCCCCCTAGTCACCAGCTGGTCCAGCTTGAAGTTTGCTGGTGAAGGCACACACCCCCCATGCACACCAGGTTTTGGGAAGATGTAGACACTCACAGAGCCTCTCAGTTGCCTCACTCATGCCAGTCCCCCCAACAGGTGGTTTTCAGGACACACACCATTCCCGCCCCAGTGCCTGGTGGCTGAGACCCCCACTCACTCCAGTAGCTGCACTGAGACCCCCCACTCACTCCACTAGCTGCACTGGGACCCATGCCAGCAGCCGGTACCACAAATCACGGGTGTGTGGTGCCTAAACCCCCTGGTTGGCTCCAGTAGCTGGCACCCAATCCACCCACGCCAGCCCCCCCGTAGCTGGCACATAGTCCTTTCAGTTCACATACACACAGGAGAGAGAGTGAGATTACGCAGAGAGGTCGTTAAGAAAAGATTTAATAAGAAGATATAAGAAGACAGGACAGACATCATCTGTGTCCTGCTACCAATCACTTGTCTCTGGAGAGACTCTGGTGTCATCAGGTCGTCCGTCATCTGAAACTTCTTCAACAAAATTAGAGGGGACGAATCCTTGTCAGCTCTCCCACATACCAACTGCTTTCATCCACATCTCCAAAGATGTAAACATATGGTCCAGAAACTAGAGGAAGCTCTAGTTCAGGGCGCTCATTGGGACTATTGAAAGGATCATAGCTGTATTGAGCTACGAATGCTTGAAGCTCTGCCCATTGTTTTCTCATAACCTCCAGGAGGATGGACTCCTTGTCTGCTCCCAGGTTAGCCTTGCGTGGCCTGGAAATGATACGGTTGGATCTTTCTCTTTCCAGCCATTCAAGTTCCTGAAATAGCTGCATGGCATTGTTCGTTTAGCTTCTGATACTGATCATTCAGTTCAATCAGCTGGGCTCGAAACAGTGGCAGGGTTTCTTTGTGTTCCCTGTGTACTTCTGTCTGAGCCCTCTGCAAACACTCGCCTTCCTCTTCCTTCCTCTGGAGCGCTAACTTTGTCTCCTCATGTTCCTTCTACAGCTGTTGATTTATTTCTGCCATTTCTCCCATGGCTTTCAATTTGCGCTCCGCACCTCTTCCAGCTGGGTTTGAAGACAGACGTTCGTTTGGATGRCAGAATCTCGCTCCTCTGCCRCTTGYGCTAGWGAGTCTAGTGAGCTAGACATCCCAAGCAGCAGTATCTCAGTAAAACCCCTCTGAACCCTTCCTTCCCCACCCCCACCTTACCACAGCAAAAAAAGCTGTAGCTGTCACCCGCAGCTTAACTGAGCAGGAATCCAGCCATGGCAAGAGGTTCTTCACCAGACAGGGGGAGACGAGCCCAGCGTGGAGCAGGACGCTGCACAGGGAACACAAACGAGGGACACACAGTTAGTTAACCAGGAAGGCCACAGGCCAGGTCTCCAAAATTCACTTGCTCTGACGCAGACACTATTCTTTAGCTCAGGACGGCTTCCCAGGCATGCCAGAAGGGTCCCAGCAGCCATTTCCCTGGGCACAGCTCCACAGGAGGCGGCCAGATGCATCCCTGGGGCTCTTACCTGCTCAGCAGACACACCCCCTCAGGGTGAGCTAGGGGGTCTTCCAGGCAAGCCCACACTGCCCACTGCACGAGCAGCCGCATCCATTTCTGCACCATGCATTTGCCTAGCACCAACTCTATAGCTGAAAGGAAAACCCTGGCAGAAGAAACAAAACACAAAATAAACAAACACAAACAAAACAAATCCAAATCCAAATAACACCACCACCACAAACCCAAAGAAATCTCAAATCACAGCAGGTTAGGGGAAGACTTATCTTTAGCAGAGCTAAATACCCCTGAAATGATGCTCCATAACCTTCAAGATTGCAGCTAATGACACTGGCATTTTCCTCATGCCCCAAACCCACAGTAGCAGAAGAAAACCCATGCCCCTAGACTGACTCCATGCTAGATACTTACCAAGGCAACACCTAATACCTCTTCCCAACAGCATTTTGCAAAGAATGACACCAGTGCCTGCAAAAGTCACTGCTCCCAGCGGGGGTCCATTGAGGGAGTGCAATGCTATTGTGCGTGCAAGGGCATGCAGGAGGCAAGATGACAGCTGTCCACAGTACAAGCTGCGTAAGACCTTCCTGCCTGGGAGCTGGAGTTTCTCCAGGAATGAACAGAAGTAAAACCAACCATGAGGACTGATTTGCACATCTAGGAAGTGGGGCAGGCAAAGCACTCCCTCAGCCCCACAAAGGCACTTGCCTTGGCGGGGGGAACTGAAGCCAGCCTCTCCATCTGCCCCTTTGGCTCCTTACCTGCACAGCTTCTCCTCAAGCACCTGCCCCTCGAGGAACAGTTGTCTCCAGATGCTCATGGGGGAAAGCAGCCTCTCCTCCCTCGCCCAGCATTTCACTGGCCCACCTCAGGAGGCTGGGAAGGAGGTGGGAAGCAGTTGCCTGAGCTCCTCCATGCTCCTCAGGGAAAGCACCACCTCAGAGATGGCACAGGTGATCTGTAGAGAAACATGACCAAGAACCACCTGTTCAGGCAAGGCCTTTTCCCACCAGCCTGRTTCTCCCGCCTGCCTGGGGTGGTGGGTTACTGTCCGCAATTGTCACTTCTGCGACAGCCTTGTGGCTCTGGAGCACAAAACTGTCCTGTCTCCCCACGCTCCTTGAGGCCGGCCCAGCACAGCACCCTGGGAGTCTCCACGGGCATCCGCAAAGTGCACCTGACTCCCTCGAGCTGAAGTATGAGTTAGAAAGCAGATGCAAAGCTGCAGAAACCTGTCTGCTGTTGAACGTATCGTCAGAGTCTCCAGAGCAGTCTGATGGTTGTGCTACCCACAAGTGGAGGAGTCAGTCCCCAGGCGGTTGTTTCCTGCTCTGTTTAGTTTCTCCACTAAGCACCTCGGGATCTGAATCCCAAAGATGCTTCTCCCCAGGCTCCTCCACAGCTCCACCGTGTCACTGCAAGGGAACAGAAGTTCACCCCTGAGCCCGTATCCTCGCAGTCCTGCAGTGCCCTCAAACCTCCTCATCTGCAATGGGCTTACAACGCCCCACTCATGRCAGAGACACAAGCATGCAGCCTTGCAACACTCAAGACTGTTCAGGCAGAAAAAAAAGACCTGCTTCTCAGCTGGACCCCCCCAGTACAAGCAAGCTGCGGGGTCTCTGTGGGGAAGTGGGTAGTGCACGTACCTGTCCATGGGCAGACCTTTCTGGAGGAGACTGYTGATCACGGCCTCCCGGTGAAAGCAGGCGAGGAGAAACACCGCACGGAGCAGGAAGGGCCTGTGGGTGCTCTGCTGCATGTAGGTGTAAAGGGTGTTCAGGATTTTTGGCACCTGAATGGAAGAAGAGGAGAAAGAACAGCTCGGTGCATCCTTTACCCCCTCCTGCAGGGCCCAGGTGCAGTCATCTGGCACATGAGCAATGCCTGCTCCCTTGACACAGAGTCCAGATCTAGCTCAAAACCTCACCCCTTCCACCCTGCCTGACCCTGGCTCACGTCTGGAGCCGAGTCTGCTCTTGGCAATTGTGCGCACACACACACACACACACGCATGCACGCACTCACAAGCAGAGCCGCAGTCACTGCATGTGCCTGGGCCCAGCCGTACGAGCAGCTGCTTGCCCTGTGTGCGCACAGAGGACACGGACACATTGCACACCCAACACTTGAATAACTCTCCCCATGTTTCTGTAGCAATGCAAGAGCATGACCAAACATGCTCTTCAAGACCCTGAAGATGACTTGCAGGGCCTGTGCAAGGGCACGTGACTCCTTCCAGAGGAACCCAGTTCTCCAGGGACACTTTTCCTTGCCTCTACCCTCCTTTCCCAAAGCACCAACCCCTTCTCCACACAGAGGACCTTCCCTCAAAGGAAGGGGTGTTTGCCTGAGCCTTTCACAGCTACAAGCCATGGTCACGATACAGACAAAGAGGCAGCCAGATCCCTCGTCCCGTGGGACATCCCAGCTTCTCCCACGGCTGCCTACCTCTGGCCTGTGGTGCAGACACAACCTGCTCTGTGCCTGGGGAAGCAGCAAGGGGTGACCCCACAGCCCACGGATGCGGTGCTCCCACTGCCTGGACCGGCCGTGGGCTCTGCAGGGATGGCACAGGGACGCCCTGCCCTGGCTGTAACAGCAGTTGCCTAACAGCTGGGTGAGCTTTAGCTCAGCTGAGTGCGATTCTGTGGGCTGCCACCCATGGTTGCCATCACTGTGACTGACCTCTGCCAGTGGCGGACAGCCACTGAGTTAGTCTGGGCTGAGCGAGCTGCTGTTGGCCCTAGAGCCCAAGTGGAGCACAGCAGAGCGCGAGCAGAGGATGAGAACAGGTCCCTTGAAAGGGCAGGCACAGCATGAGGCCAGAGGCTCCCAGGCTAAAAACAGGCAGCAACTGGTGGCTAAAGGAAGGGCACCTCACAGGCTGGCTAACACCACAGTCGGGGAAAGCAAGGAGATCAATGAACAAGTGTCCAACCTGTGGAAAACCTAGCGTGCCCAGCAAAGCTCAGAGTAGAGGGAATTGGGGACCAGTGAAGAAAGAGCAGGATGAATTGGGTCCCAGGGCAGGGAGGACTGACAGTGACCCGCTGAGGAAGGGGAGGAACAGCAAGGTTGGTGCGTCCCAGTGCCTCACTCATGGGAAGGACCTGGACCAATGGCAGACTTTGGACAAGAAGTGCCCATATCCTTGTCACCAGCTGGAGCAGAAGCCAGCAGCAGGTGCTAATGCATGACTCAGACCACCAGTAGGCCCTCGGCTCGGCACACAGGTGGCATTTCTTGAGCCCATGCCAACTGCACAGGGTGTAGTGCAACAGCCAACAGGAGAAAAGACAAAGTCAAATGGAAAAAAAGGTCTCCTTTACCTCCTGGAGTATTTCCTTTCTGCATTCCACCAAGAAGACGAACACCCACTTCCACACTGTGCTTGCACGTGTGGGTGTGACACGCAGCAAGCTGTCCAGGACGGCAGTCAGAAAGTCCATAGCCTGTGCTGGAGGGATGCATTTGCAAACAGCCTGGAGAGAAGTCAGGAACAGGAGACACCACATCACAGCTCTGCTCCAGCAATTTGGAAAGGAAGGGAAACTTGACAGGACTGTTAGTTTGGCAGTCATGGAGGGGGCAATCACTTGACCCTCCTGCTGTGCATACAGTGCTGTTTACATCTGATGCAGCTAACCCATTTGGAAGTGCCTCCCCCCATGTTGTTTGCTCATACACCAAATTTGTATTCTGACAAGAGCACTCACACACGCACACCTGTGCACAAACACACACATCATGGTATCTGCTCCAACGTGCCTAAAGGACAGTCTTGCCTCAAAGCCTCCTGCTACTTGCTAACAACAGCTGTCCTGGACAGCTTGCTCTGGAGACAGCAAGAGGCTCTGGAGGGGAGCAGGGAGACGTGCAGGAGCCCAGGAGCTGAGCCGCCACCCCGCTGTTTTGGGGCCAGTTACCTTTGCTATTTTGGTACAGGTCTCCACCAGAGTCTTGGTGTCTGGGCTGTTCAGCTCCTCACAAAGGCACCTGATCTCATCTGCCTGAGGCACCACCTTCATGGTCTTGGCCGGAACAAACACCAGGAGAAAAGAGGAGTCACGTCTACAGAAACCCAACCTCTGGCCCCACATACCGATAAAGGAGAACCCAAGTGGTGGCAGTGAATGCCACAGGGAAACCCAGGGCCCTCCTGAACTCAGTGCAGCAGGATTCCTGAGCCCGATAAATGGCTGACAAATCACAGGCTGGAAAGAGCCCTCTTCCTCCCTGAACCGTTTGCTGGGGCTTCAGGGTTTCAGCAGCCTCTGCTCCCAGCAGCTGCGTCCTCTATTCCTGCACAGGCCCCCATCGTCTCTGGGAGGCAGGAAACCTCCCCGTGACTTCCTCAGCACAGGCAGACCCTGCTGCCTGAAGAGGAAAGGGTTTGAACACAACCCTTTGCAGCATGCTCCAGGCCTGCGGCTCAGATCCCTCCTCCCTGCCCAGTTTTCTCTGGGCAGCAAATTGGCTTCCTCTCTTGCGCTCAGCAGGAGATTTCTTCCCYGGCAGAGATGAGTTTGGAGAATTCCTGGGTAGCTGCCCCTCTCTCCAGGCTCAAGGCAGGGAGCGAGGGGGAAGGCACCCTYTGACATGTCAGGGACCTCATCCAAGCGAGTTGTCTGACCACCCTCTATCTCTCCTGGAACGTGGAGGGGGACAGACRTGGAGTGGGACAGTCCCCAGCATTGGTGACAAAACCCTGCTCTCAGATAGCAGCAGGGGATGGCCCTGACCACCCAACCTCACACATGCCCCAGGGAYGTGGGACTCAGCGACCCTCTCCCAGGGATCCTTCCTGAGATGGCCAGGGAGGCAGAGGSTTAACAGGGTGGGGGCACAAAACCAGCCAAGCACGTTGCCTCCCCACTCCCTCCCGGGGATGGGGTCTGGTCCCATGGGACCCCGGTGGCGCCAGGCCAGGAAGGGAAGGAGAGGCAGGGTGCATCTCTCTCGCAACAGGCATCTTTCTCTCCCTGAGATCCCTCTCCCTCTCCCTCCTTCTCTGGCCCCTTCCTGGCACGGCCCCCAGCCCCACCRAGCACTGGCACTGCAGCCTCCACCACCTCACTCTCTCCAGCTGCCTCTGCCCTGAGCCAGGTCTTGCTTCCCTGCTGGTGTCTCCCCACTCCGGCCTTCCCCCAGGCTGCTCTCGCCCAGCTCAGGGCTGGCTCTTGGCTTTCTCTCTGGCAGGGCCCACTTCTCTGCCTGTCCTGAGGCTACAGTGGCCGGGCGCTCCCATTCCCCAGCTCGGCCCCTGGCCCCAGCCAGACACACAGCCTCAGAGCGAGGAGCCAAAGCCCCACTTTCCCATAGGAAAGGTATCCACCTGCTATTGACCTTCTAAGGCCTCGATTCTCTGCCCCCGCCACACTTTCCCAGTTGCCCCATGGCTACGCACAGGGACCATGTCATCAAAGCAGGCAGAGGTCTCCTCTGCCTCCAGAAGGGTTTCTATCAGATGGCCCAGATCTTCCACGCCTCTCCTGTGCAGAAGCTGAAAGCAGGAAAGCAGAGATGAGGTCCTGCATCATGGGGGCTGCCAGGGCGCACTGAGGTGGGATCCTGACCCAGA
>JAYKAV010000458.1:47193-71402 GCA_035582835.1 Phoebastria nigripes | reverse complement strand
ACAGAAAGGGGATTTACTAGCCCTCTCCAGAGTGGCTCAAACCACAACTGGGTTCCTCCTAATCGAGGGCCCCAAATCCAACACCCCCAGCCCATGCCAGYRAGCACTGCCTTCAGCTCCAGCAATTCCTGCCTCCTCCCAGGCAGCAGGCAACCCCCCATCCCCAGGTTAAGAAACCCCTGGGGCTTCCTTCCAAAGGAAGGAGACACCTGAAATGGGGAACACCCTCCCACTCCACAGCCCCAGCAGCTCCTGGCCCCATGCTCAAGGCCACTGGGGCTGCCCCAACCAGCTGGGATGGGGCACACTGGGAGTCCCCAGAGCCCGGGGAACAGACCTCACCTCAACTCCTCCAGGACCTGAAACACTCAGTACACCAGGGAGTCCTAGGGCTCCCCCTTTATCCAGTTCTGCAAGTCCCGGAGAGACCAGCACAGAGTTGGCAGAGGGCAGGGACACGGGACAGGCCTCCCACCTCTCCCGTGGACAGGCTTTGCTGCCAGGCCTGGGCAGACACCGCCCCATCACCCCACGGATCCCCAAAGGCACCGCAGGGTCCCTCACCCTGCTCTCCAGCCACAGCCACCCAGCACCAGCACCCAAGGGCCCCACCCACTCGGGGGACAGCTCCAGGAGCTCGCATGAAGCTGAGAGACCATTGTGCCTCTGGGGAAACCAGTCTGATGGTGCAGCCCAAAACTCCCCTGTGCGACTACCCCAGCTACGGGCACTCACCAGCAGGGGCCACATCGCCTCCTGCTTTAAGCGGAGCTCAAAGCTGCCGCAGTCACCCACAGCCTGGATGGCACAGCTGACCTCAGTGATGCTCTGCACCAGGGTGAGCTTGAGCTGCAAGTCCTGAGGCCAAAGAGAGCAAAGCACCCCTTGAACTCCTTGAAGGGTTGAGAGGTGGAAGAGGAGCACGGGCAGGGGGAACCCACGGGCAGTTCGATCTGGATGTTGAGGACAAACCCCTCCTTGGGGGATCTTTACAAAGAGACCGTCCATCTCGGTACACCCCAGCCCCGAGAGGCTGRAGCTGGGGCACCCAGGCATCCCTGCCCTATGCGCCCTGTGCTCCTACCCTCTGTTTGGCTCTGGAGAGCCGCAGGATGTTGCCCGTGATTTCTTTATCCAYGCAGGTGAGCAGCTGCTCCTTAGGGGCACGCAGCACAATGCTGCTGTAGGTGCATGAGAGCAGCACAAATGGCCTGAGCTCTCTTCATCTTCTGCCGCTGCTGTACCTGTGTYGACAGAGATGCCCCGAGACATCAGCCCCAGGACTCCTGTGGGCTCCTGCGGCAGGCCCTGTCCCACACCCTCACCAGTTCCTTGTTTCACTGGGCACGTCCCAGCAGCTCCCCAAGACGCTCCTTGAGCTGCAAGCTCCGGGGCCGGGAGCTGTTCCCATCCCACAGCTTGGGTTCTCGCATGGGGATGGGGAGGAGGTGCAGCCAGCATCACACGCACTGCTGGCGGTTTTACCACTGATTTGAGAGGTCAGGGAGCTGTCGGGAACCTTTCTGTGGAAAGGTATCTGACATAGGCTGTCATGGTCCTACTCAGAGACGCGCAGCCTGTGCGGGTCAGTGGTGCAGATGAGCCCAGTCTGCTCACCTCCACAGGCCAGGCTGCACCGCTCTCCCTGCAGGGCCCTGCCCTGCCCAGAAAGGCTTCCCCACAGCTCCCAGGTGCAGAGCAGAGCCAGCAAGACCTCACCAGGCTCCTGGTCCCGGCCCTCAGCTTTGAGGAAAGGGCAGAGCGTCGCACCCTGCCCACCCGATCTTGTCACCAGCTCCCGCTGAATTTAAGTCAGGAGCAACGTGGCTGCAAGCAAGCAACTGCTGCAGCTGCCCCAGCTGGGTGGCTCTGATCCACCAGGTGTCAAACCCTGTCCTTTCCAAAGACACCTCAGGGGCCCCAATGCCAGGRYGTCCCCTYGGAAACACAGGTCTCAGGTAGCTCTTACAAGAGGGCTRATCTAAAGACAGCTGCCACGGTTTGGCTGCTGCAGGTGTAGAAGTGGAAATAAGGCCAAAAAAGGAAAGCCAAACAGCAAAACCCTGGATCCTTTACCTTCCAGCCBRTGGAAGTCTGATAGAACCAGTCTCTGGTGAAAGCGGCAGAGAACATAGTCACTGTGTCCAAGACCAGGTGGAAGTGGCTCTCGGCAGCGTGGGACACAACAGAAATCATCCCCTGCAACCACAGAGAAACGGGGAGTTGGCTCCAGCCCAGCCACTCAGCTGTGACCAGCAACAACAGCCAGGCAGGACGTTGCAGCAAGGGGGAAACGGCAGCAATGGGGAAAACAAGGAGGTCTGGAGCAGGGCCAGCAGCAGCCCTCTCTCTCCCCCAGGAACAGGCAGGGGATGCTCAGGACATGAGCATCACCTCACCTGGGCCTCAGACAGCTCCACAGGGTTTGTCTCCTGGAGGAACTTCAGCACCTCCCCTTGGACACGTCTGAGGTCCCGACAAGCTGCCAGTGCTGTCCCAAGAGCCTTGTACAGGAAAAGCTGAAAGAGAAGAGGCCGAGCCCGAGATGCAGTCACATCCCAACCTGTCAGGAGTGGGCTGGCCCCAGACGGACCCGGCCGCCCTGGGAGCAGGCAAGGCTGGCTGCGGTGCCAGGCTATAGCCAGCCRCTGGGGCAACCCCGGGCAAAGCTCCTTTTGGGGGTGAGGGAAGGGGAAGCAGTGAAAACYGCCTGTGTGGGCAGAGCACCGGCACCAGCCCCAGCCCCAGTGCAGGCCAGGAGACACACCTTCTCCCAGGAGCCGGGGGCAGAGCTGCCCAGCTGCTGGCTCAGCTCCTGGCTCAGGCCCACGGTCCTGGCCTTGTCCTTGATGGGCTCCAGCGATGCTCGCCGGAACTGGGGTGAATAGCAGAGGAAGCGAGTGTTCCCCTGCCCTTGGGCAGGGCCCTTTCCACACTCACATGTCCTGGCATGCTGCTGGGGGAGAGCTGCCGGGAACAGCAGTCTCTTCCCCTGCCCCACCCAACCCTCTTTTCACCAGCCTCCCTCTTCTCCTAACACCTCAGGTGAGACCCCCCGGTACGGTGGACGTAGAGGAGGTGGCTGTGCTAAGGCACGTGCCACAGCATTAGAGGGCATTAGCCATCAGCTGTGGCACATGTGCAGACAGCAGCTCCTCTGAGTGGGCAGGCACCCACTGCAGGGAGAGGTGAGGGTGCTCAGGAGGTGCCCCCACCTCCTGGTGCCTACACAGGCAGCCCAAGCTTCCTCCCGCAACTTTGTCTGCTCCCTCTTCTCCCTCTTTATTTGTGACATCCCCCCAAGGATGCTGTACCATAAGCACATGGTGCTCCCACTCTGCAGATTCCAGGGAGCTCTCGTTTTTTCGTAGAAAGCAAGAGGAAGCAAAAGTTCTCTTAATTTAAGCTCACACCAAAGAAGARCSCRGTGGTCTCCTCTGCAGTTAGACCTCCCAAAAATCCCAGGCCATCAGGCTAGAAAGGCCCTACAAGCACCTACGCCAAAGTCCTTGCGAGGTCAAAGACACAGGAGGGATCCCAGGGGCATTTGTCAGAGCCACTGATTCAAGTTGGGGAAGGACACACTGACCGCACTGCTTGACTGCAGCTCCCAGAACAACTCCGACCACTGAGTCACAGCATGCACCAGCAACACACATTTTCTCCTTAATGACCCACTGCTTTCTGCCCATTTGCAGCCCTTCTGCCCTGGCTATTGCCAAGGACGGCTGCTGCAAACCTGGCCTGGCCTGGGGACTTGGTCCTCCAAAGCCAGGGGCTGCACCCCCTCCAGGAGCACCAGTCCTGACCCTCCCCCAAACACCGTCCCGGGCAGGATATGGGAGTGCCACCAAGACCTGCGGTCCAAGGGGACATCAACAGCCCTTCCATCCCCTGGGCCAAATTGATGCCAGGGGACTGCTGCCCCCAGCCTCAGTGCTGGCTCCCTGGAAAGGGAAAGGCAGCAGAGCAAGTGCTGGGCAACTGGGGACAATTCTCCTCTGTCACACTGGGAAGCTGCATTTTCCTGCCCCCCTCCCTCCCCTCCAGCCTTTCCCTCCCCACATGCACTTTACCTTCCAGGTACTGCAGCAGGAGGGGGATCTCGGTCGCCCACGCCGCCCCCAAGGCTCTGTGGATCCTGCCGTGGAACACCTGCAGCAGCTGCAAGGCAGCGACTGCACATTCGCCACTCGCGTAAGGAGCCACCGCCACCACCTAGGCAAGGGCAGGAGAGAAAGGTCGCTCCTGCTGCCAGAGCCACAGCTTCTCCTGGGACAGAGGAAGGGAGGGAGGGAGGGAGCTCGGCGCCACTTGGCCAGCAGTGGGCAGCCGATGGCTTCACCTGGGGTGCTGCCAGCCCCGAGAAAGGAGTGGGATCCCCGATGAGCTCAGGCAGGCTCGGACATGCTGCCTCCTCCTCAGGGGCTCCCGGCACTGGCCTCAACAGCATCTCTGCCCCGGGCTCTCCCACCACCCCTGGCCAGGAAAGGTCTTTTCCCCGGGGTCCCACTACTCACCAGCAGTCGAGCCAACAGGGCCTGGGGAGCTGGCAGCTGGGCTGTGGGGAGGAAGAAAGGCTGGGTGAGCCAATGAGCCCCCACCATGCCCTGCCCCTCCATCCATAGGGCTCAAAGAGCTCCATCCTCCTGGGTTTCCCAGGCAAAAAGGCCTCCTACCACCTGTAAGACAGAGTTGGCAAAACCCCCGTTACTCTCAGCTCCCGACCGACGAGGCTCAAGCACTACTCACCAGTGCTCCTGTGCCAGCCTCCTGGCAGCACTAACCTGAAGGAGGACAAGGACAGTTGGACCCAGCTTGAGGACCAGGTCCCAGACCCTGGGAAGGACTGGGAAGCCTGAGAGCGGATAGTGCTGCTGCTTGTCTGCACAGTCCCCCAGGGCCCAAATGCTGCTGTCGTGACACCAAAGCAGAGGTGAGGAATGTGTCCTTCAGCAGGGCTGTGCTCTAGCACCCAGAAGCCCTTTCCTTTGCCCAGCTCCCAAAGCAAAGCCTCCCCGAGCCTCAGAGCAAAGCGACACACATGGATCTCCCAGCTAGAGGGAAGCTCTGGCCAGAGGGAAGATCCTCAGCAAGTCAGCGGGAGGCTTGGCTGTCCCCAGCTTTCATCTCCTGAGCGCCCAGCTGGAAATGCTCACTGAAGGGACTGCCAAACGGCCTGTCCCCTTGCCAGAAGGGATGCGGGCCACCAGACTGTTATCGGATGGGCAGGGTGTGCTTTGGAGGGCCAGAGYATGAGAACACCACAGAAAGCTCCTCTAGCCAGGCCCACCTGTCTGCACTGGCTGTGTTTTGCTGATTGTCTATCAGCATTTAAGGATGGAGGATGTCCTGCCCCTACAAGCCCTTCCCTTTGCAAGGCGGCTTTGCTGAAGGCACCTGTGGGCACAGCTCAGCCCGTGGGGTGTGCAGGCAGCCCCGTAGTCCCAGTCAGCATGCCCAGGTGTAAACCCACATCATCCACTGACATCTCCACTAACATCAGCACAGACACCCATGAGGAACAGCCATTCGGAGGCCGCTCCAACGGCAGTGCCAGCACTGATGGCCTTGCAGCGTGGAGCTCTCCATGGCCAAGGACACCTGCAGGAGCTCTCCGCACAGTCCAGGCACCGGTCAAAGGCCTGGGTGTCCTGCTCTGCCCTTACCAGTCTGCCCGAGGTCCARCTGAATTCGATGAAGATGTGCCCCACCACATCCCATGCCCAGCAGCTCTGGGAGCTGGAGCTGAGCAGCTCCCTGATGAACGCCAGAACTGCCCTCCGCACCTGCCAGGGGAGAGTGTGGTTACGATCCTCCTGTTCAAAACCCAAAAGGAAGCCGCCTTTGCCTGGGGGCAGCCTTTGTGGCTCACGGAGAGATGACAAGGGCATGGCAGAAGCTTTCGGTCCTGGCATCAGGGATGGGCTTTAGCACCAGGCTGGATGGGCATTTGCCCCATAGAGCACAGCGACCTCTCTGCTCCGCTCTGCCAGCTCTCCCCGGGGAGGAGCCATCACCCACTGCCTGGGCAAACGCGCCGGCACTTCCCCAGGCACCCAGCTCTGCCTGAAGGGAAACGATTTCTCTGCCTCCCCTGGTGGCACTGTCCCTTCCCAAACCAGCTCACCTGGGCGCTGGGGTGGTTGCACACCAACTGCATGGCCTCCACCACCTGGTGTAGCTTCTCTCTYGTCGCAGGTGCTGGAAGAGATATGGAGAGGTGTGCGTTGAGGCAGAGCACCGATGGCAGAAGGGATCCCTTGAAGCTTCCAAGTTTTTTGCACGCCAATGGGACAGAAAAGCAGGGCCTGACTCTGACTTCACAGGAGGCAGCGGCATAGCCGGAGCAACTCCATTTCTAGAGGCACAGCTATTTTATAGGGACTGAAAGCTATGGTAATATGGTAGCACAGAGGACGAGAGAAACAGCATGCGTACAAGCAGCTCCTGTACAAACCAGCCAGCCCAYGCACCCACCAGCCTGCCCATGTTACTGAGCTTGGAGCATCGTCCCTGGTGTGCCGCCATTTCTAACTGCCGGGGGATCACCTTGGCTGGGAGACCCGCTCTTTGCAGCTCCTTTTGGGTGCAGGTGCACCACTTTCAGTCTATTCCTGCTCTCAGCCCTGCAACCCCAACCCCTGCCTTGCGTCACTGGTCTGTGGCACTGACCATCAGAGTGGACCAGCACTCCCAGCAGTCCCAGGGCTGCCACACGACCGGCCTCACTCCCACTGCTTAGCTGGGAGTGCAGAAACACAACCGTCTTCTCGGGGCACATTCATGCTGTGGGGAAGAAATMACATTCTGCATTAGCATGAAGCTGCCCCCAACCACCAAGGACAGGGAGAGACATGCCATGGCATGGCAGGCCATTGCCCAGTCTCCTCTCCTTACCCTGCAGCACGATGCAGCGGRACAGCACTACCTTATGGGCCAGGCCAGGCTCCTTTGTCACACCAGAGAGCTGTGGGAACAAGGTCCATTTTAGAGAAAGTTGCATCAGTGTTGAGAGGGACTGAAAAGAAACGGTGCTCTCCGCTCTCTTCTCCCTGGGCACTCTGGGCACGGGACCCACAACCAAAACCCAGCCCACCCAACAGTGGCCCCAGGCACACACAGAGGTTTGCAGCAGCCCGGGCTGCCCAGGAGCTGAGGCTGAGCAGCTTCGAAAGGCTGCCCTTAGGGTGCCGGCGCTCCAGAGTCCTCCTGCAACTTGGCTGAGAGGGAAATTGCTGTGGGCTGCCCCTTGGGCCCGTTCCAAACAGGATCAGGCCTCCTGCAGCCTTAAGGTGGCACCTGGATCACAAATCCTGGCATGCTCCTGGCCTGCAGGAAGGTCCCGGCGGAGGGACGCCCTGCCCTGCCCTGCCCTGCCCTGCCCTGCCCTGCCCTGCCCTGCCCTGCCCTGCCCTGCCAGCTGGCAGGTCTTTCCCCTCCATGGCAATCAGGTGTGCAGCAGGCTGGCAGCAGGGCATAGGCTCCCCTTACCTGGCGGTGCATAGCAGTGCTGATGGCAAGAGCCGTGCCCTTGTGGGATTGGGGTTCAAACTCCCTCCAGCATCTCCAGGACATAGCTGAGGCTCTACAAAAGAACGGGGGAGGAAGAGGAGGCTAAAGGCACCTAAAGGCACTTGGGAAAGGAGAAAGCCAGCACATCTGCCATAAGGGGAGTCCCTAACACCAGCTCCCAGGGAAAACCCCAAACCCTCCTGCATGGGGCTTCTTGTTTGTCCTCCCCTCAGAGCAGCATCGGGAGGGTCTCTTTCCTCTGAACAGAGCCCAGTGTTGACAACTGTTTCCCAGCACTTCCCACTCATCAGACCTTGCCCCTCACTGGACGGGACTGGACATGGCCCTGGGCGTTAGGGCAAAGCTCTTCCTGCACACAGAGCCCCAGGGAGGTGGCAATGCCTTCCTTCCTGAGAAGATGTGCCCCAGGGACTCTTGCCTCCTTCCTGCCCCTCCCCAGGTTTTTCTCTTCTTGCCCAAAGAGCCCAGGAAGCATCAGGCCTCCTCTGCTCTCCCTGTTCCTTCTCTAAGGGCTTCCCACCTCCTCCTGGTACCCCACAGCTCCCCAGAACCTTGTGGCACTCGCACAGACCCACCCCAGCAGCCATGCCTGGCCCTGCAGAACACCTCACCTTGGTGACCCAGGAGGTGTCTCGGACCTCCTGGTATTGGTGCAGGAGCCAGAAGAGGTGCTCCCAGGCATGCTCTCGATGCTGTTCCTCATGCAGAAGGACCCCCATCATGGCAGCCACTGCCCCGAGGACAGCCTGCTTGTCCTGAAGAGGGAAGGGAGAGGCACCGCATGGAGGGCTGAAGATCTGCCTAGTGCTCAGCATCCCCTGGACACCAGTCTGCCCTTCCCACTGGGAGGGGTTTCCCTTTCCCTTCTGCCCTGCAGGAGAAGGGCTCACTCCAGAAGAGAAAGAGCATTTCCCCAAGCTGGTACCCCAGCCCTCCCTGCAGAAAGGCCCAAAGACTCGGCTGCTTCCCATCAGGGAGACCCCTCCCCTCACCCCTCTGCTCGCACCCCACTGGGTACAGACAGACCCACCAACGTGGATATCTCTGCTGCAGCCCCAGGCATGGAAAGCAGCTCTTCTCACCTCTTCCTCCTTGCAGTCCAGCCAATTTACCACYGCATAGCGGAAGACTGGGTAAAATGGCTTCACAGAACTGTGCTACCCCCTTGCGAGGGAAGGGGCATTGCTCCTGGTTGCCAAAGTACGTGTTGACTCCTTTCGACCATTGCTCCAGAACTGCACCAGGAGAAAGAAAAAGGGAGCATGTGAGAGTCTGCAGCAAGGATGGTACCTTGCACCCTCGCCCAAGCCTGCTTTAAGGACAGTCCCAGGCTCGGCAGGGCTCAGCCCAGGACCAGATCTGGATCTGAGGGCAATGTGTGCTCTTGAGGGGTCTGGATTCAAACACCTCACTGTTTCTCTCCTCCTCCCCATCACACCTTCTCCTCCTCAATGGCCTGTTCCCCTCCAGCAATTCTCACTGCAGCCCCTTCCCTTCCCTTCCCTTCCCTTCCCTTCCCTTCCCTTCCCTTCCCTTCCCTTCCCTTCCCTTCCCTTCCCTTCCCTTCCCTTCCCTTCCCTTCCCTTCCCTTCCCTTCCCTTCCCTTCCCTTCCCTTCCCTTCCCTTCCCTTCCCTTCCCTTCCCTTCCCTTCCCTTCTCACATACACACCCTTTCAGAGCAGGGATTTTAATCCCAGAGGAAAGCAGGGGAACAGAAGCCATGGGAAGGCACCTGGGAATTCCTCCATGCAGTGCTGCCATGTCCTGCCCGCAGAAACCTCCTGGGCTTCCCCTGCTCCTTCTACACGCTCACAGCAGTTTGGGATCACCAAGGCCTGACCTCACTGCAGGCTGACACCCACCCTATTCCCTCTGAGATCACATGGAGGCATTGAAGGCCCCCGCAGCCCCAGCCCCTGGGACCCTGGCCAAGGAGCCGACCCTTACCACTGCAGACAGCGCGCAGGATCCAGCCACTCCCCACCCAGCTTGCGCAGGGCAAGCAGCGTCATTCCCACGAAGGGGATGCACCACAGAGCTGCAGAGAAGACAGGGACACAGGGACCAAGAGGGTCAGTGAGAGAGACACGGGAGACTGGGGTCTATCCCTGGCAGGGCTGGGGCTGCTGGGCCATGCAGAACATGCCAGAGGGCATGGGGAGGGCTGCCTTCCCCAAGGGGGACACAGGGAAGCCCTTTGAAGAAATGGGGAGGACAGTGTGGGGCACAGACCCCACAGATTTGTCTCCAATGGGTTCCCACTCTTCAGGAACTGGGATCGGGCTGGTAAGGCAGAGCTGCCAACCGGCCCTGGCATGGAGCAAGGAGACACAGCAACTCCATAGTCCCCCAGTTCAACACAGAGTGTTTAGGGAGGGGGAGGATCCCTTCTCCCCATTATCACAGACCCCTACCCAAACCAGGAGGCCGAGGGTGCCATACCATAGCTGCGGGCCATTTTGCCCAAGGTGAGGACCACAATCTCATCAGCGACCTTCCCCATGGCCTTCAGGTGGCTCTGGAGCTCAGACATGACAAAGTGGAAGTGGGAGCAGGCCAGAGCCACCAGGACATTGCTAGTAGCCATCTTCACATCACTTGTCACACCCTGCAAAAGCATCACAGGTTAAACACTCCTGAGAAAAATGGCTGAGGCACTCGGACAGGCTGAATGACCCCTTCTGCTCTGCGAGACCCCTTGGGGCAGTTGTGTTCGGGGACGGGCAGCTGCCACCTCTTGTACCCCGCAGTAGGCAAGCAGCTCCCTGGCAAGACGAGGGAGGCTTTTTCCCGGCACAACCCTCTGCTACTGGCCCCTCTCCCTCTCCATGGAGGTGCCAGGAACAAATTGTCACAGACTTGAGACCCCCCTGGGACCTCTCCGTGGGGCTGGTGGGTTCCCATGGCTCTTCCTCAAGGCAGGAGAAACAACCTTGAGCTTGAAGCCAGCTCTCGCTCAGTTACAAACAGCCCCGAGTCCGCTTATCTACACAGCTCTCTGCGTCCCCTCTCCTAATTCCCTGTAATGACGAGTCCCCAGAGCCTCTCCCTTAGGACCTCCGCTGGGTCTGAATAACCGAGGAACATCTTTGCACCACTCTGTATTTCCCCAAAAACCAGAGGCGGAGGCAGGCTGCTTTGGTGGCCTTGAAAGAGAACAAGCTCACCTGGGCTGCTCGCATGTCACTGGACGCCTCTGCTATCAGGCGGTTCACAACACCRCTCRTCAAACAGCCSTYGTCTCCCTGCAAGAYGCTCTCCAGCTCCCGGTATGTCTCCACTCGGTCACCCTGGGGACAGACCACAAAGGGCAGTGATGGGACTTGCTTTGCCCTCGTTCCCAGGGAGCCWCGAGAGAGACCTGCTGCCCCCCAAATCATCTGTGTGACACGGGCATGAGGTACGAGCTGCAGGCATTGGTCAGGACAGCCACGGGGAACAGCAAGATCTTCCATGGCACCTCTGACATCAGCAGAGAGCCAGACAGGGAGATYGACTCCACCAGGGTAAAAGGCCATGCGGGAGCCGAGGAAGTCACTCCTGAGGACAGGGGACGGCAGAGGTCCGAGGGAAAGTGTCAGAAGAGGAAGGGTATGACTGTTCACTCAACTCCTGCCTAGATTTTGGCTAACCCAGATCATGCTAAGGCCTGATGTATGCTGGGAGCAACATCGTTGGGTCAAAGCGAGAGTACCACGTAGGCAGGACAGGTGGCCAGAAGAGCTAAAGGGCCATGATGCAGCCATTATCACCTGCCGACTGCTGTCTGCAGCAGCCATTATCTTTTGTCTGGCAGTTTCCTCAGAAACCTTAGAATCCACTAACTTATGGAAATGGACCAAACCTCCAAGCTGGAGGGTATAAAACATCAGCTTACTCAAAAAGCTTTTGAAGCAGATCCAACAGCAGCTGGACTGCTGAGGCTTTCGTGCTTCCCAGTGTGATACAGGGGACACCCGCACTGTGACAGAGGAGGAAGGATGAGCCCTCTCACCGTCAGCTAGGTACCTAATTCTTTTCTTTGCTCATAGGTGCATGATATTAAGAGTTATGGGTTGTAAGTYATGAAACCTTATGACTTGACTGGTGAAGAAGTGAATTCACGTCATAGACTAGTCTGGGCAAAAGGGGATTGAAGGCCTGTTTGTCGTGTTTGTTTATTGTATTTCTTAATGAGCTCATGAAATAAAGTTTAAATTACAGAGTATGTTGTCCTGTAAATTTGAGAGATCCAAATGGACTGTGACAAAGGGGAAGGTGTGGGAACGARACCATGCCCCAAGGAGGGGAAGCCACGAGCACCCTGCACCTTGGGGCACAGCGCTGCTCCTCGCACAGGCAGGAGCCCCGGTGCTGGCACAGTTCCCAAACCAAAGCTAAGGAGGGGCCTCGGGCACCTGGGCAAAGGCATTGAAGAGATGCCGGGATTTATGCCAGAGGCTTTGCCTTGCCCAGGAGAGTGCTGCAAGCTCCTGGGGAAAGGAGCGGGGAGCAGTGGCATTACTCCAGCAGGATTGGTGCTTGGGGACGAAGCACCTGCAGGAGGGCAGAGGTGCCATCAGGTGAGATGCCCATCTGCCGCGGCACCCAGGGAAGCCAGGGGCATGGAGGGGACCCCTCACCCCCCCACACCTCACCTCATTGTCTTGCAGCTGCTTTAGCAGAGAAGTCCCGACGGCCGCAAAGGTAGTGACGGCTGCAGGGACAGTTCCCGTTGCCCTGCCTCTGTCCTCAGAATGTGCAGGGCTGGACTGGGAACCCATGCATGGGCAGAGAGCTGGAAGAAAAGAAAGAAATGGTTTTGCTGGCTGCAGGTCTTCACACCAGGGAGGGGTGAGGATCTCCCCAGCCTCCCCAGCACTAACAGCCTGTGCTGGACTGTACTGGCAAGAGGGCAGTCAGTGGGATGAGGGGAGGGAGCCTTCCCCTCACTGGGGCACTGGGAAGACCACCTTGGAAGGTCGGGGCCATTCTGGGCTCCCCAGTGACAGAACAGCAGCAACATGCTGGAGCGAGTCCAGCTCAGGGGCCCTGAGCTGGGCAGGGGACGGACACGGGGCTCTGTGAGGAGAGGCCAGGAGGGCTGSGGCTGGGCAGCCCCAACAAGCGCCGGCCAGGCCAGGTCATCTCTGAGTGGTCCCCAACTGCCCCACGGAGGGCAGGGAGAGGATGGAGCCAGAGCCCTCTCAGAGGTGCCTGGCAGCAGGATGAGAGGTGACAGGGAGGCAGCCCCCAGCACCCGGCTGGGACGGACACTGCCTCCAGCAGGCATCAGCCCCCAAACTCCCACAACCCCCTCACCTCTGAGCGCTYTCATCCTCCTCATGGCAGCAGGATCTCCCAGATCAACGCACTGCTCTCTCCAGGCAAAAAACATGAGAAACTGGGGCAGCACCAGCCTCAGGAGGAAGGTGTAGAGCCCAGCCATTGTCACCCCCCTGTGGGGTGTGGCACCTCACAGAGGGCTGCTGTGACAGGGGGACACGGGGACACATGCTGGGGACACACCATGAGGCAGGGGCTGGACACGGGAGCACCCTGGGGACCCCCACAGGCCCAGAAATGCAGGATTTCCGCATTCTCCATCACTTGAATTTGCTCATGGTCCTCAAATAGTTTTAGCAAAGGTTTTCTCCAGACAGCCCTTCCCAGCTCTGTCCCCAGTCCACGTCCCCCTCCAGGGACCCATCCCTGGAAACATTCAAGGTCAGGTGTGACAGGGCTCTGAGCAACCTGACCTAGTTGAAGATGTCCCTGCTCATTGCAGGGGGTTGGACTACATGATCTTTAAAGGTCCCTTCCAACCCAAACTATTCTATGATTCTATGATTCTATGACCCAAGGCAACGTGATCTCAAGGGGACTGACTTGGCCTTTGCCCCCTGCATTTTCTTGCCTGCTTTTCTCCAAAGAGGAGGCTCCTGCCTGCGTCTCTATGTGCCCTCCCCTATGTCTCTGCCAAGAACATTTGCTCCCATTCTTCAGCCAGGACTGAACTGGGCAGAAACTGGAGACCTCCAACCCATCAGACCCAACTGTGTCACGAAAAGACAAAGGAGACTCATATTCAAATGGAATAACCTTTTGCTGCTTGCTGGACTGTGGATGAGCATGGGAAAGGTGACCTTCCTAGAAGGTTTCTCATCTCAAATCCAGACGATGAAAGGATGACCAGAACTGCCATCTCTACCAGAGTAGGAAATGCGTGCATACCCAAGCCTTTCATGCTACTAGGCAGCCATAGGATTGCACGTGGGTTCAGAAAGGTATTTCCATACAGTCCTCTGGTCTTTATGAAAGGGTGGATAAGTGCTCATCTGTTGGTTTTTTGGGTGCGGGGATGTGTGTGTGGGGGGGTGTTACCACTTCAGTCAGGACGCAGGTGAATTGAGACCACTTGCTGTTATTTGACCGTAGTTTTCCATGCTGGGTTGTCTGACTCTGCCTAAAGAATAAGGGAGTGGGTAAGGCTGGTGCTGCACCCTGGAAGAGAGGTTGGTCTGCAGATGACAGTTTTGCAGCTTGTGAGTAACAGGAGGACAAACTGGCCCATCATTTGATACTACGTGGGCCACAGCTTGTCAGGTGTTTTCTGTGTTTAGACTGGCCTTTTAGGCAAGCTGTGGTTTGCCTTCTGGGCAGCACGATGCAGGTGACATTTCTGTGCAGCGTATTCAGCTTTTTGGAGATGGCACGTGAAACAACTGATTCTTTGCAGGAATATCATCTTAGAGTATTTTCATCAGTCTGTTTTGGCGTGTGAATCTGGGGAGAACAGCAGTCTCTGTAACCGACCTTTCCCCCTGCATGGAGAAATACCACCCCACGATCATAGCGTGCGATATGTCACAACACCCACACCGTGCTGCAGATGCTTGCAGTTTTGGGCATAGACTGACCCTGATCAGGAGGGTGACCAGTTAACCAGTCACCAGATCCAAAAGCAATCCTCAGACTACACAAGTGAGTTTCTTGTCTTGCTGCAGGCTGCACGGAGCAGGTACAGGGCTTCTGACTGGGAGCCCCAGGCATCCCCAGCTCATTAACACCTGCACCTTCTATTCCCTTCTTCACCCTTTTATCCTGATGTGTCTTTTGTCTGGTAGTTTTTCCCWTTATTGTCTCACTAGTTTAACACTAGGCCAACTAGTTTTCTCCTTTTGTGATCTGCCATCTCTAACAGTTTCTCACTTTGTCACACTGTTAGTTTAACCTTGAGCCACGGGTGGTGAATGAGAGCTTCTATGAGCAATGAGATGACAGACACCATCAAAAAAAAGTCTATCATCCCCACTGACCACCTTAGAAATCTCTAGAAATCTCTGAAGGCACAAATAAGGAACAGCTTAGACACTCTTTAACTCAGTCAACCTTGGTTGGGGTGCCAATGAGATCCGTATGTTTAGAGAAGACCTGTCTGAACGACACTTCAAGCTCAAGTGATATGTCCTGCACCTGGGGAGGAACAACCCCCTGCACCAATATATGCTGGAGGCCACCCGGCTGGAAAGCAGCTTGACAGAATAGGCCCTGGGGTCCTGGTGAACACTAGGTTAACCATAAGCCAGCAATGTGTCCTTCCTGCAAAAATGGTGAATGTTATCCTGGGCTGCATTAGGTAAAGTATTGCCAGCAGGTCGAGGGAGGTGATTGTCCCCCTCTCTCTAYTCAGCACTGGTGAGGCCACACCTGGCGTGCTCTGTCCAGTTCTGGGCTCCCCAGTACAAGAGAGGCATGGATATACTGTAGACAATCCAATGAAGGACCGTGGAGATGATGAAGGGACTGGAGCACCTCGCATTTTAGGAAAGGTTGAGAGAGCTGGGACTGTTTAGCCTGGAGAAGAGAAGGTTCAGAGGGGGATCTTATTAATGTATTTAAATACCTGAAAGGAGAGTGCAAAGAGGACGGAGCCAGGCTCTTTTCAGTGGTGCCCAGTGACGGAACAAGAGGCAATGGGCACAAACTGAA
The DNA here is from genome assembly GCA_035582835.1 of Phoebastria nigripes. NCBI lineage: Eukaryota > Metazoa > Chordata > Aves > Procellariiformes > Diomedeidae > Phoebastria > Phoebastria nigripes. The sequence continues at coordinate 55,895 of JAYKAV010000458.1, read as the reverse complement.
ACACAGGAGCTTGCCTCTGAACATCAGGAAACACTTTTTCACTGTGAGGGGGACCAAGGACTGGCACAAGTTACCCAGGGAAGTTGTGGGGTCTCCATCCTTAGAGATATTCTAAAGCTGTCTGGACATCGCCTTTAGAAACTGGCTTTAGGTGGCCTTGGTTAAGCATGGAGGTTGGACCAGATGACCTCCAGAGGTCCTATCCAACCTCAACCATTCTGTGATTCTGAGCTAAATGAACAAGAAAATGAGGAGGAAGTGGAGGAACAATTGGAGGAAGAGGAATAGGAGAATGAAAAGCCAGGATGAGGTAGAGAAAGAGAAAAAAGAAACGGAGGAGAAAGAGAAGGATGAATAGGAACATGAGGAGCAAGAGGAAGAGGAGGTGGAGAGCAAGGGGGAAAAAAAAACAACCAAGATTTTAAAAAGGAGGAGAAAGAGGAATATAAAATATAGGAACAGGAGAAGGAGAAACAGGAAAAGGAGGAGGAAGAAAAGGAGGAACAGGAGGACCACAAACAAGAGGAACAGGAGGAACAGGAGGAGTAACCAGAAGATCTGGAGAAACAGAGAGAAGAGGAAAAGGAGAAAAAGGAGGTGCGGGAAGAACAGGAGGAGGAAGAAAAACAATCTGGCAGAACAGGAGGAACAGAAGGAGGAGGAAATGGAGGAAAAGGAGGAGCAGGAAAAGAAGAGAAGGAGGAGAAGAAAGAGGAAAAGGAGGAGGAGGTGTAGGAAGAAGAGTAAAACGGAAATAAGGAGTAGGAGGTAGAAGAACAGGAGGAGGGACAAGAGGAACCAGAAGAAGAGATGGAAGAGGAGGAGGAGGAGAGGGGGAGAAAGAGGATAAAGAGGAGAAGGAGGAGACAAGAGGAGGAGGAAGAGGAATAGAAGGAGTAGTAACTTGAGGAACCAGTGGAAAAACAGGAAGAAAGGGATGCACAGAAGGAGGAAAAGGAGGCAGAAGAACAGAAGGAACAGGGGCAACAGGAAAAGAAGGCAGAAGAGGAGGAGAAGAAGGATAAAGAGGAAGATGAGGAGGAGACAGAAAAACAGAAGGAACAGGAAGAACGAGATGAGAAGGAGGAGGAAAAAAGAGGCAGAGGAGAAGGAGGTAGAACAGAAGTACTAGGAAGAACAAGACAAGGAAGACGAAAAGGAACAAGACCATGAGGAGGACAAGGAAAAAAAAGGCGGAGGAGGAAGAAGAACAGAAGGAGGAGAAGGAGGAGGAGGAACACAAGGAGGAGGACAAAGAACAAGAGGGGAAAAAAGAGGAAGAGGAAGAACATGAAGAGGAAAAAGAAGAGGAGGAGGAGCAGGCTGAACAAGAGGAGGAAGAAACGGAACAGGAGGAGGAGTTGGACAAAGAAAAAGGAGGAGGAGGAAGAAAAAGACAAGGAGGAGGAGAAGGAAAAGTAAGAGCATGAGGAGGAAAAGAAGGTGGAAAACGAGGAAAAACAGGAGGAAGAGGAGGAAGAACAGGAAGAACAGGAGCAACGGTGCAAGGAGGAGGAGGAGCAGGAGGAAGAGGAAAAGAAAGAAACCGAGCAGAAAGAGGAGGGGAGGAGGAAGAATAGGGAGAACAGGAGAAGGAGGAAGAACAGGAGGAGGAGGAGAAGGAAAAGAAGGAGGAACAGGAGGACAAGGAGAAAATTGCGGAGGAAGAGGAGGAAGAATAACAGAAGGAGGAGGCAGAAGAACAGAAGGAACAGGTAGAGAAGGAGGAAGAACAGCAGGAGGACGTGGAAGAACAGGATGAAGTACCGGAGAAGAAAGAACAGGCAGAAGAGAGTGAAGAGATGGAAAAGAAAAAATAGGAGGAAGATGAGGAGGAAGAATACAGCAATAGAGAATTAGTAGAATCATAGAATCATTTAGGTGGGAAAAGACACTTAAGATCAACGAGTCCAACCGCTAATTTAACACTGCCAAGTCCACCACTAAACCATGCCCCTACGCATCACGTCTACACGTCTTTTAAATGCCTCCAGGGATGGTAACTCAACCACTTCCCTGGGCAGCCTCTTCCAATGCTTTCAGTGAAGAAATTTTTCCTAAGATCCAGTCTAAACCTCCCCTGGCACAACTTGAGGCTGTTTCCTCTCATCCTATCACTTGTTACTTGGGAAGACACCAACACCCACCTTGCTACAACCTCCTTTCAGGTAGTTCTGGAGAGCGATAAGGTCTCCCCTCAGCCTCCTTTTCTCCAGACTAAACAATCCCAGTTCCCTCAGCCACTCCTCATAAGACTTGTGCTCCAGACCCTTCACCAGCTTCGTTGCTCTTCTTTGGACACGCTCCAGCACCTCAATGTCTTTCTTGTAGTGAGGGGCCCAAAACTGAACACAGTATTCAGGGTGCAGCTTCACCACTGCTGAGTACAGGGCCACGATCACTTCCCTACTCCTGCTGGCCACAGTATTTCTGATACAAGCCAGGATGCTATTGGCCTTCTTGGCCACCTGGGCACACTGCCAGCTCACATTCAGCTGACTGTCGACCAACACCCCCAGGTCCTTTTCTGCTGGGCACCTTTCCAGCCACTCTTCCCCAAGCCTGTAGCATTGCATGGGGTTGTTATGACCCAAGTGCAGGACCTGGCACTTAGCCTTGTTGGATCTCATACAATTGGCAAGAAGAAAGTGCAAGAGAAGGATGAAGAGAAACAAAAGGAAATGGATGAGAAGAAGCTGGAGGAAAAGGTGAAGGAGGAGGAGGAACACAAGAAGGAAGATGAGGATAAGGAGGAGGGAAAAACAGGATGACGATGAAAAGGACCAGGACGAGGAGGAGGAGAAAGATGAGGAATGAGCAAGAGGAGGAAGAAGAGGAGGTGGAGGAGGAACAGGAGGAGAAGAAACAAGAAAAGGAACAGGAATAAGACAAGGAAGAGGAAGAGGAGAAGGAGAAGAAGGAAATATATATAGGATTTAAGGAAGACATTTTTTATGATGAGGGTGGTGAAACACTGGAACAGGTTGCCCAGAGAGGTGGTAGATGCCCCATCCCTGGAAACACTCAAGGTCAGGTTGGACGGGGCTCTGAGCAACCTGATCTAGTTGAAGATGTCCCTGCTCATTGCAGGGGCTTGGACTAGGTAACCTTTAAAGGTCCCTTCCAACCCAAACCATTCTATGATTTTTTGAAAAAAAAGGAGGAGGGGGGACAGGAGTGTGAGGTGGAAGAGAAAGAAGAAGAGGAGGAGGAGGAATAAGAAAATTAGGAAGAATAGGAGGAGAAGGAGGAGGAAGAACAGGAGGAAGAACAGGTGGCCATGTTGGTTCCCAAGGCATGCCAGGAGCTGTAGTCCTAGGGCACAGGGCTGCTGGTCAGCCACGTCGGTCTCGGGAACAGCAGGGATCAAGCAACATGAAACACCATGGGACAGTTCTGCTGGGGACGCTGAAATGCCCTGAGTGCTGCAGGGGAATTTCTGATTTGCAGCGTSAAAGCTAATCACTAAAGGAGACCGATCCTCCCCGGGTGGCATCTTTGCTGGCTCTCCATCACCCTGTCACTGGCTTTWTGGGSCCCTGGYTGGTGGGACCCATAGGGCACGTTATGAAAATTCCCTTCCCTAACTGTTTAATCAACCAGTCTTTCTAGTATGAAAGCGTATTAACTTTGTTTGTAGATACATATATGATGAGTTCACATGATATGCTGTAGTGCGATGAGGTAGTGGAGTTTTACTGGAGACTTTGGTATTGTTCATGCTGAAGTAAAACAAACGAAAGGACAGCGTGGCCCTGGAAAGAAGGACTTTGCTTGTGAGAAGCTCAGAGCTGTCCATGAAGGATAAAGGATACCCCGGGTCAACCAAGATAACGCCAGTGTCCTAGCCCCTGTGACATGTCTTTGAAACCCTCCCAGCATCGTCTGGCGTCATAGACCAGTAACTCTAGCAAGACTGACTCCAGGGACATCTGGATCAATAGAGAAGCAGCAAGAATGCTGCAAAACTAGAGTTGCTTTGCAAAGTTTGACTATGGTTAGTAAGTATAGGTGGTGTGGGTAGTGAAATTAGGTATTGTGGGTGCTAGTGATTAGTCAAGTCATCTTGTACCTGAGTGATTGAAGGGTCTAAGAACCCTGTGTAAAGGCACATTTGAGGTAACCCAATTGGGCTGGGACATGGCATGCACTTGAAAAAATATTTGCCCCTATAATTCTATACCTTGCGTCCTAGCCTCTCGCCTCGGTCGGCATGGGCCGGTTCCAAATTTTTCATGACACCGGCTCGGGACTCACCTGTGGGCAAGGTTTTTTTCTGGATGAGGTCCAGGCAGCACTGGATGAGGCCATAGAGGGAGCCGAGCGAGCTGGACAGCCGGTGCAGTGCCAGCTCCGGGATCTCGGCATGCGAGCCTTGGCCAGCAACGCCTGCTCGCTGGCCAGGTGCAAGCTGATTTTTCCGCACTCAGCCAGTCCCTGGCTGCCCCCCAGGGGCAGCCACGACTCCTTCCCAGGGCTGGATCCAGCTCACTGGCAGTGATTCTGGTGCTGGGGCAGTGATGGTGATGCCGGTACCGGGGCGCTGATGCAGGTACTGGGGCAGTGATGGAGGCCTCCGTCCTCCCAGCGTTGATGATAATCAATATGGTTTCTCCCACGGGCGCCCGCCACCCAGAGCTATGCCCCATCTACCCATCCTCTCAGTGGCCATCCCCAGCCCAGCTCAGCCACCTGCAGGGTGGGCAGGGGCTGCCTTAGCCCTCCCGCCCCACCTCCCCCCACTGAGCAAATGGCTGCAGGCGGAGAGAGGCACTGCAAAGCGAACACCCAAGTCTTTTAATGAATTAAGCAAGAAAGAGGGATCTGGGACAGGGCTGGGGCTGGAGTGGGTGGGTGCAGGTCTCTGCTTCCACATCTCCTCTGCGCATGGGTGCTACAGGGGACGGTGCTGGACCGGTGGGTTGTGGGCAGCCGTACTTTTTGGCTATCTCCATGTCAATCTTCCTGTGCAGAAAAAACTGCAGCTGGCCCAGTGACATCTGCAGGGCCGCCCGCTCCTCCTCGGCCAGCTTCTTGATGCACTCCCGCTCGGGCCGCTGCTCGGGTGTGATGGGCACCAACTCCTMCTGCTCCTCGAGCGTGAGGCCCCCCCAGGGTCCAAGGGATAGCACAGAGTTGGCGGGAGGGCGCAGCAGCCGCAGTGGCATGCGCAGCTGCTGTGACAGCCCCTCCCATGGGGTTTGGCCCCCCATGGGCAACAGGCGCAGCCAGCTCTGCTGCTGGGTTTGGCGGCAACCTCAGTGCGCGCCTTGCTGCTCAATGCCACTGCTGCTGCCATCTCCTTCTTGCCATCAGCTGGGGGCTTGGAAGCAGCCGGCCCTGCGCTGAGTCCCAGAGCCACCTGCAGGGGATTGGGGAGCCTGGGGGGCATGCTGGGGCCAGCCTAGGTCTCTGGGTCAGGCGGTTGGCGCACAAGCCCCACCACCTTCACTCTTTGCCCCAGCGGGTGGAAACTCTGGATGGAGTTCAGCAAGTGTGCCCTCAGGTCGGTGCGGGGTGACCTCAGGCCCCGCAGCATTTTGGCCTGGACTTTTTTGCGCAGCAGCCTGTCCTGGGGTCGCATGTCATGGGGATCTGTACTCTGCGCCTTCTCAATCAGCAGTGGGAGGGGTGGGCGGGCGGGTGGTGGGCATGGGGTGCTTTGCTCCCCGGCATCCCCAGGGCTTCTGGGTCGCTCGAGCACCCAGGTGGGCACATTGGTGTCCTCAGATGCCCTGCGCCTGCTGCCACCCACTTGTTGCTCGCTGCTGCCAGCCTGCTGCCTGCTGCTGCCCACCGCTGTGCTGTCCCAGTCCAGCTTCCCCTCCCACAGGGTTTTTGATTGTTTTGCCACCTGGCACACCACCATCATCTTCTTCTTTGGTGGCATGTTGTCCCGCGGAGAGGTCTCTTGTGTCTTGGGGGTGCCAGCCGGTGTGGGTCGCTTGGCCTGCTTGCCACCTGCCTTGCCCGATCTGGGCACCACCCTGCAGGAGACAACGGCCGGTGGCAGCAGCAAGTGAGTCAAAACCACATGGGGCTGCCTCCGCAACGCCTCCTCCACCAGTTGGGCCATGTGGGGTGGATGATGCTGGGGGGCAGCCAGGGGGCTGACCAGGGGAGTCAGCAGCGGGATCCGCAGGGGGCTCAGCAGGGGACTCTCTGGGGGACCCTTCAGAGGACCCTCTGGGCAACCCTTCAGGGGACTTTCTTTTGAAGTCTCCATAGGAGTCTCCTGAGAAGGGTCCCCAGGACTCTTTGGCAGCCAGGTRGGGAGGACCACCGCCACCCTGCCCTGCTTCCTCTTGGAGTCCAGCAAGGGGGACATTGCCACCCCCCAGAAGGGGTCAGTTTCCCCCACCATCGCTGCCGCCACTTGGCCCTTGGGGCAGTCATCCTCCGCCCTGTATTCTGAGAAGCTGGGGAGCTGGCTGAGGAAGGCGGTGCTGTCTGGGATGTCAGGGACGTTGGTGTCACGAATGAGTGGTTTAGAGGTCGCTTAAAAAATTATCGTCAAAGGTATTAGCAGAAAGTGATTTTAATAGAAATTTATAAAAGCGCGACTTAACACAGTTTGATGGCAAAGTTCACTGTCTTTCTTACTACRTGGTTGAAACATATAAATGAAAATCGTGTTAGAATTGAGTTGGAATGATTTATACAGAGCCCAAGGACGGAAAAGGGTAAGGGACACCCTCCCGTTGAGTCATGAGGTTCAGAGAAGACCCGGCTGGATCAACTCCTAGTCCCAGACTTGGAAAACGGTTTATATCTAATACAAAAAGGGTAAGGAGACCCTCCCGTTGAGTCATGAGGTTCAGAGAAGACCCCTTTGGATCTACTCTTAGTCTCAGACTTGGTCAACGGTTTATATCTAAGGGATTATATGTGTTTAGCAGCAGCTTAAGGTTCATTCACAGTTTTAAGATAGATCGCAAGATTTTAGCAGCACTTAATCATTAACTATTTTAACATTTACAAAGTAAGTCAGTAGAGTCTACTACAATCACGACAGTAACTTAATTACAGATTATGCTTACTGTTAGTTCACACACACACACACACACACAGAGAAATATATATAAATGTACAAAAGGTACCAGTCAAAAATTCCCTTCGAGTTCAGTGAAATATTCACATCAAATGTCTTGGCATTTCTCAACAGGCAAAGGGTTGAGCCCTGAGGAGTGTTTCAGCCCAGGTCCCGTGGCAGTCAGAGATGGTCCTCTGAATATCGCAAACTTGAGAGTTTGCGAGCTCTGAGAGGCGTCCCACTCAGAGGGAGATGCTGGGCACAGCCCACTGCGGTCCAGGAGAGCTCAAAGGGTCTCACTTAGGACCACTGTTTACAGGTTCGCCAGATGATTGGCTTTAGTCATCCATAAATTTCCATCCTGGCCACAGTCCCAGGTGGTAGTTTCTAAAAATTCTCAAGGTTTCAGTGTTTTTCTGCTTGAGCTAAGACTCAGATAAAGGTCTTGGGGGATGACACCTGGGCCAGGCAATAGGAGTCAGGGAGCTCGTGGACGAAGGCGSTCAAGCTGGGGCTGTCGGGGACATCAGGGACAGTGTCCATGCCATCCACGGTGTTGAGGCAGGCGAGCATATCATTGATGTTGGGTGTCACCTGCCTGCTGAGGAAAGGCCTCGGCGAAGGTGTCTGGCCCCTGCTCGGGCAGGTCTGTGGGCTTCTGCGGGGCCGCTGGGGTGGTCACCACTGCTGAAAAAGCAAACAAAGCCAATCCAACCCCAGGGCGATGCAAGCTTTCCTCGGTGCGGGCCGCCCACCTGTGGGCTCTGCCAGCCACCAAACCTCATCTTTGGGCTTTGTTGTGGTTCTGCCGGTCGACAGAGCCAGGGCAGGCTGGCGGGGGCTGGCAAAGGGGTCGCTGTCCTCAATGGCTGCTGCATCCTTCTTAAAGGCCTCCGATGTCTTCTGGGCGCTGCTGGGCAGGGTGTGGAGCACAGGGGTCCCTGCACCCAATGCTGAGCCATGGGGTGGCGGGGTGGTGGGGGGCTGGGGCGGGCAGGGCCGGGCAGCACGCAGGAGCCTGTGGGGTACAGGGACTCCCCCTGGACCACAGCCCACAGCCCCAGCCCCATCGGCTGGTGGGGCACCAGTGTCCCCGTCACCACCTGCTGTCCCCAGCCATAGGCAGGGGGACAGGGAGCAGCCATGGCGGGGAGCTGCACTCTGCAGGGGAGCTGCACCCCAGAGGGGAGCTGCACCACCTGCCCCGGGGCCCCCACGGGCCCTGGCACCCCCTGCCAGACGGTGGCCTGGGCCAGCTGGTAGATGACAGTGTGGAGCTGGGCAGGCTCACAGGACACCAGCAGCCCCAGGACAGAGGGCAGCACACCAGCAGTGACYGGTGGTGGCATGGCCGGGTGGTGAAGCTCATGCCGGGCACCTCCAACACCATCGGGAGTGTTGTGGTTTAACCCGGCAGGCAGTCAAACACCACACAGCCGCTCGCTCACTCCCCCCTCCCCTCAGTGGGATGGGGGAGAGAATCGGGAAAAAAAAAAAGTAAAATTCGTGGATTGAGATAAAGACAGTTTAATAAAACAGAAAAGGAAGGGAAAATAATTATAATAATAATAATAATGATAGAATATACAAAATGAGTGATGCACAATGCAATTGCTCACCACCCGCTGAGCGATACCCAAACAGCGATCGCTACTTCCTGGACCACGCC
>JAYKAV010000458.1:33750-45098 GCA_035582835.1 Phoebastria nigripes | reverse complement strand
CCTTGACTAGCAGACTACTTAGCAACAACTAAAAACATCAGTGTGTTATCAACATTCTTCTCATACTAAATCCAAAACATAGCACTATACCAACTACTAGGAAAAAAAAATTAACTCTATCCCAGCTGAAACCAGGACAGGGAGCCAGAGAGGGAACCTCTCTGGTGGGGGAAGTGAAGAGAGGTGATGGGGTGAGATACTGGTGGGCTGAGTCGGTTGGGGGGTTACCCGGAGGGCAGGAGCACCACGAGGAGCGGGAGCCTGCTGCTGTACCTGCCATGGTGGTTGGTCAGGGTGGGGTTTGTTGGGGGCAAAGAGCGTTCTGGGGGTTCTGTCCCCACGGCGATCATTCTGCCAGCAACTGCTTCAGCTAGCCTTGCGATGGTTTGATTTTTCCACAACAACAACTTCCCATCCCAATGATTTCCCATCCTGCTGATGATTTCCTGTCTTCAATGCTGATTTCCCATCCTGTCATGGTTTAACCCTAGCCAGCAACTAAACACCACGCAGTCGCTCACTCACGCCTTCCTCCGGTAGGATGGAGGAGAGAATCGGGAAGGCAAAAGTGGGAAAACGTGTCGGTTGAGATAAAAACAGTTTAATAATTGAAATAGAAGTAGAACAGTAGTAATAATACTAATAACAACAACAATAATAGAATATACAAAGCAGGCAATGCACAATGCAACTGCTCACCACCTGCCAACCGATGCCCCAGCCCGTCCCTGAGACACGATCCCCTCTTTGCGGACCATGCCTCCTAATTATATACTGAGCATGATGTCATATGCTATGGAATACCCCACTGGGCAACTAGGCTAGCTGTCCCAGCTATGCTCCCTCCCAGCTTCCCGAGCACCTGGCAGGGCATGGGAAGCTGAAGGGTCTTTGACTAGTGTAAGTAGCACTTAGTAACAACTAAAACAGCAATGCGCCATCAACATTCTTCTCATACCAAACCCAAAACACAGGACTAGAAAGAAAACTAACTCTATCCCAGCTGGAACCAGGACAGTATCCACCCCTTATTCTATACCATCTACATCATGCCCAGGTCTCACATTTTCCAATACATTCCAATTAATCACCCCCACTTTTCCTGTCTTTTGATATATACACAGAGATATCATTCCCTTAGTCTACGGGCCATCCCTCTAAAGTATCCATTGAGTTCATTTAGTCCATGACTTTGGGCTCCGTCTGTCATAACAGTCTTTCAGGGCAGGAGAGATGGTGTGTGGTGTTGGATTGTTGCATGCTGAAGCCAGTTCTGTTTCCATAATCACTGTGCTCATCCGGTTCTATCATCGTTGCACTTTGCTCGGTTTCATTGAAGTTCCTTCTTCATTAATCTGGGTGATTCTTACTGCAAAACCATTGATAGAACATATAGCAACCATAGAAGTAATGACATACAGTATTACATAGCAATTAACATCATACAGTTCAGTTCATTGGCTATTTCAATTGTGGCATACCACTTGGCTGCCTTTGACTCCAGTTCATATTGAAGTTCTAGCATGTCTGGCACGGCAGCACTCAATGGCGGCGTGACTTCGTTCAGGCCACGATAGTCTRCTGTTAGTCTCCACTCTCCATTAGACTTTCGCACTGGCCGTATGGGACTGTTAAAGGGTGAGTCAGTCTTGCTGATCACTCCCTGGCTCTCCAGTCGACGAATCAGCTTATGGATGGGAATCAGGGAGTCTCGGTTGGCGTGACATTGCCGCCGGTGCACCGTTGTGGTAGCGATCAGCACCTGTTGTTCTTCGACCCTCAGCAACCCCACAACAGAAGGGTCCTTTGAGAGGCCAGGCAAGGTGGACAGCTGTTTAATTTCCTCTGTCTCCAAGGCAGCTGTACCAAAAGCCCACCAGTACCCTTTTGGGTCCTTGAAATACCCTCTCCTGAGGCAGTCTATGCCAAGGATGCACGGAGCCTCTGGGCCAGTCACRATGGGRKGYTTTTGCCWCTCATTCCCGGTTAGGCTCACTTTGGCCTCCAATACAGTCAGCTCTTGGGATCCCCCTGTCACTCCAGAAATACAAATGGGTTCTGCCCCTTTATAGCCTGATGGCATCAGGGTACACTGTGCACCGGTGTCTACTAGAGCCTTATACTCCTGTGGGTCTGATGTGCCAGGCCATCGAATCCACACAGTCCAATAAACCCAATTGTCCCTTTCCTCCACCTGGCTGGAGGCAGGGCCCCTCTAGTCCTGGTCATCGTATTCACTACCCACTTCTTCTAAGTACGAATCAGGAGTCCCTTTATTAAGATTGGAAGTGAAGTCAGGCCTTCTACTCTACTGCCTGGGGAACTGCTCACTGGAAACTGGAGCAGCAGTTTTCCTGGAAGAACCCCCTTTTGTGACTGTTTTTCCTTGCATCTTACATACCCGTGCCTCTAGGGTCAAGGTAGATTTTCCATCCCACTTCCTCATGTCCTCTCTGTGGTCACGCAGGTAAAACCACAGGGTGCCCCGGGGTGTGCACCCACTATATCTTCTCGCTTGAGCAGAGGGACGCTTACTTCTAATGGCTGAGATACTGGCCCATGCAGGTGGGGAKTAGGACATATCCTCTTTGAGTTGCTGGAATTCCCAAGACAGTTTTTCCACAGCAGAAACGCAGGCCCACAGGGAGGAAGAGAGACTTTCTTCATATTGCTGGAGTTGGCCAGACAGTTCATCCACCATTTGTTCCTCTCCATCTTTCCAGGTCACTACTGCCAATGAGTTTGCATGCGACGCTGGTGCACTCCGTACAAACTTCCACCGCATGGGTCAGGTGCGCTTGACTGCATCTGGATCTTTGGGTAACTGCTCATTGTTCAGGTCATCATAAATCACCTCCAGCACGACTAGTTCCCTCAGGTACTCGATACCTCTCTCCATGGTGGTCCATTTACCTAGGCGATATATAACATCTTCCTTGAAGGGATACCTTTCCTTCACGCCTGACAGGAGTCGCCTCCAGAGCCTGAGGACTTGTGCTCCTTGCCCAATTGCTTTGTCAATGCCCCCTTCCCTAGAAAGGGATCCCAGCTGCTTGGCTTCCCTACCCTCTAATTCCAGGCTACTGGCCCTGTTATCCCAGCATTGGAGCAGCCAGGTGACAATGTACTCGCCTGGACAGCGGCTGAAATCTTTTCGCATATCTCGCAGCTCACTCAGGGATAGGGATCGGGTGGTTACCATCTCATTTATGGCTTCTGCCTCTTCCTCCTCCTGTTGTTGTGATGGCCCTGGTTCATCTTCATCCTTTACTAAACGAGCTGATTTTCTTGTGTATTTCTTCTTCTGTATAGGGGTGACTGATACCGGCACAGGTTGGTTCTCTGTTGTGGGGGTTGGAGTAGCGGCAGTGCCTGCCGTGGGGGGTGGGGTAGCTGCAGTGCCTGCCGTGGGGGGTGGGCTAGCCACTGCCTGTTGTTTTGTTTTCAGATCCAGAGACCTTTTCTTCCCCTTGAGGGTTCTGAATAGTGTTGAACAGGACTCGGTAGGCATGGGCCAGGCCCCAGCACATTGCAGTGATTTGTGTCTCCCTCGAATTGCCAGGGTGACAGCATACTTTTTCCAAATATTCTACTAGTTTTTCGGGATTCTGCACTTGTTCAGGGGTAAAGTTCCAAAACACTGGAGGTGCCCACCGTCCTAGGCATTTGCCCATGCTATCCCACACACCCTGCCACTCATAACTATCCAGCCTTGGGGCAGATCTCTGGATGATATTCTTAAATTGCTTATTAACCTTAGACAAAATTGAAACAATATTCCAAAAAAATACCAATAGATGTATCTTAACTACCCAAGGATGTTCAAGATACCGACAACTTATTGTAACAAAGGAGAAAACATCATAGAAAAAGGTAGTGAAGGGGCCATTCTGTATTTCTTGCATAAAAAACCTCTCAGAAGAAGAGGTATAATTGCTAATTGTCTCCATGAGGTGGTATCCGAAGTACAGTAATGGCTTCAGTACAAACCCCAAATACCAAGTAACGCTCAGGGCCAGTGTTTTAACAACAAATCTCCCAGGCAAAACATCATTAATCACTGCAGAGCACAGCAGACTGCAGAAACCAACACCAATCTTTAACATGTACAGCAAAAACAAGAGCATGGTGCAGATCAGATAAACTAATATTGAGAACAGATGAATCAAWATTGTGACYRACAACTATTAACAGATATAAATTCCTTAATATGCTCTAGTTAATCTGTTGTTTCTCAAACCCTTCGAGCCCCACGTTGGGCGCCAAAAAGGACTGTCGTGGTTTAACCTTAGCCAGCAACTAAACACCACACAGCTGCATGCTCACGCCACCCTCCAGTAGGATGGGGGAGAGAATTGGGAAGGCAAAAGTGGGAGAACTCGTGGGTTGAGATAAAAACAGTTTAATAATTGAAATAGAACAAAGTAGAACAGTAGTAATAATAATAATAACAACAATAATAGAATATACAAAGCAGGCAATGCACAATGCAACTACTCACCACCCGCCAGCAGAAGCCCCAGCCTGTCCCTGAGACGCGATCCCCCTTCCCAGACCATGCCTCCTAGTTTTATACTGAGCATGACATCATATGCTATGGAATACCCCATTGGCCAGCTGGGCTAGCAGTCCCAGCTATGCTCCCTCCCAGCTTCCCATGCACACGGCAGAGCATGGGAAGCTGAAGAGACTGTGACTAGTGCAAGCACCGCTTACCAACAACTAAAACATCAATGCGCCATCAACATTCTTCTCATACCAAACCCAAAACACAGGACTAGAAAAAAAATTAATTCTATCCCAGCTGGACCCAGGACAGCCAGGCATCCGGACATGCCCAGCACCCAGCACTCCCAGCACCCAGCACGCCCAGCACCCAGCACCGAACTCCACAAGTGGTCAGCACCCAGCACCTGGACGTGCCCAACACCCAGCGTCCCCAGTGCCCAGAACCCAGGACCCCCAGCACCCAACAACGCCGGTACAGAACCCAGTACCCGGACGTGCCCAGAACCAGACATGCCCAGCACCTAGCACCCCCAGAGCCCAGCACCCAACACCGCCAATACCCAGCACCCAGTATCCCCAGTGCCCACACCAAGCACCTGGACATGCCAAGCACCCAACACCTCCACCTCCCAGCACCCAGCAACCTCAGTGCCCACCACCCAACAACGCCAGTAACCAGCACCCAGCACCCGACATGTCCAGAACCTGGACCTGCCCAGCATCCAGCACRGCCAGTACCCAGCACCCAATATCCCCAGTGCCCACAGCAATCACCTGGACATGCCCAAAACTCAGCACCTCCAGCGCCCACCACCACCAGTAGCCAGCACCCGGTCATGCGCAGCACCAAGCACCCCCAGCACCCAGCACCCAACACCGCCAATGCCCAGCACCCACAACCCCAACATTCCCAGTAACCCCAGTGCCCAGTAACCAGCACAACCAGTGCCCAGCACCCAGCACCCAGCATCCAGCACCCAGCACCCCCAGCGCCCAGCACCCAGCCACCTCCACCACCCAGCATGCCCAGCGCCCAGCACCCAAGACCCGGACATGCCCAGCACCCAGCAACTCCAGTACCAAGTACTCACCAGCCCCAGCACCCAGCACCCGGACATGCCTGGCACCAAGTGCCCCCAGTGCACAGCAACAAGCACACCCAGTGCCCAGCACAGAGAACGCAGACATGCCCAGCAACCAGCACCCCCAGTGCCCAGTATACAGGACCCCTACCACCCAGCATCTAGACATGCCCAGCACCCGGACTTGCCCAGCACCCACCACCCCAGCACCCAGCAACACTAATGGCCAGCATGCAGTACCCGGACATGCTCAGCACCCAGCACACCCAGCACCCAGCATCCAGCATCCAACACTCAGCACCCGGACATGCCCAGCACAAGGACATACCCAGCACATGCATATGCCCAGCACCCAGCACCCCCAGCACCCAGCACCCAGCACCCCCAGTGCAAAGCAACCAGCCACCTCCAGCACCCAGGATGCCCAGCGCCCTGCACCCAGGACCTGGACATGTCCAGTACCCCAGTGCCCAGTACCCAGCACTCCCATCACCCACAACCAAGCACCTGACCATGCCCAGCACCCAGACATGCCCAGCACCCGGCGCAGAGCAACAAGCAACCCCAGCACCCAGAACACAGCACCCAGACATGCCCAGCACCCAGCACCCCCAGTGCCCAGTACCCAGCACCCACAGCAACCAGAAGCCAGCAGCCGGACATGCCCAGCACCCAGCACCCTCAGAGTCCAGCAGCCGGCACCCCAACGGCCAGCACGCAGCACCTGGACATGCACAGCACCCAGCACCCTAGCACCCAGCACCCAGCACACCCAGTGCCCAGCATCCAGCACGCAGCACCCAGCACCCAGCACCCAGACTTACCCAGCACCAGGACATGCCCAGCACCTGGACATGCCCAGTACCCAGCAAGCCCAGCACCCAGCACCCAGCACCAGGACGTGCCCAGCACCCACACCCCCAGCGCCAAGCACCCAGCACCCAGACATGCCCACCACCTAACATGCCCAGCACCCAGCACCACCAGCGACCAGAATCCAGCACCCCCACTGCCCAGCACCCAGGATGTGCCCAGTACCCAGACATGCCCAGCACCCGGCACCCAGCGGGCCCAGCACCAAGCACCCAGCATCCAGCACCCAGCACCTGGACATGCCAAGGACCCAGACATGCACAGAACCTGCAGCACCCAGGACCACACACCCAGCACCCAGCACCTGGACATGCCCAGCACGCCGCATCCTCAGCGCCGAGCAGCAACAACCCCCATCGCCCAGCACCMGAACATGCCCAGCACCCCGGACCCCCAGTGCCTAGCACACCAAGCACACAGTATCCAGCACAAAAAAACCTGAACATACGCAGCACACAGCACCCCCAGTGCCCAGCACCCAGCACCCACAGCTTCCAGCACCGCCAGTTCCCAGCACACAGCACCTGGACATGTGAATCACCCAACAACCCAGGGCCTGGCACCCAGCACCCAGACATACCCAGCAGCCAGCACGCCCAATGCCCAGCACCAAGCCACCTCCAGCACTCAGCACCTACAGGGCCAATCACCCAGCACCCAGACATGCCCAGCACCTGGACACCTAGCATCCCCAGTGCCGAGACTCAGCACATCCAGTGCCAAACACCCAGCACCACAAGCACCCAGCACCAGCCAACTCCAGCACCCAGCACCCCCAGCGACATGCACCCGGACATGCCCAGCACCCAGCACCCCCAGCACCCAGCACCCAGCACCCCCAGCAGCCAGCAAGCAGCACCTGGACACACCCAGCACCCACACATGTCCAGCAGCTTGCACCCCCAGAGACCAGCACTCACCCACCTCCAGCACCCAGGATGCCCAGAACCCAGCACCCCCAGGGACCAGTACCCAGCACAGCCAGTGCCCAGCACCCAGCATCCAGCATGGAGCATGCGGACATGCCCAGCACCTGCACATGCCCAGCACTCATCAACCCCAGCACACAGCCATCTCCAGCACCCAGCAGCCCCAGCACCCAGCACCTGCACGTGCCCAGAACCCAGCACCCACAGTGCCCAGCACTCAGCACCCAGACACGTGCAGCACCTACACATGCCCAGCACCCAGCACCCCCAGAGCCCAGCACACAGCACCCGGACAAGTCCAGCACCCAGACATGCCCAGAACCCAGACATGCCCAGTAGCAAGCACTCAAAGCGCCCAGCACCCAGCACACCAAGTGCCCAGCACCCAGCATCCAGCACCCAGCACCCGGACATGCCCAGCACCAGGACATGACCAGCATACACACATGCCCAGCACCCAGCACCCCCAATGGCCAGCACCCAGCACCCAGCACCCCTGGCGCACAGCAACAAGCACCCCCAGAGCACAGCACCCAGCACCCGGACATGCCCAGCAACCAGCACCCCCACTGACCAGTACTCAGCACCCCCAGCTCACAGCATCTGGACATCCCCATTGCACGGACGTGCCCATCACCCAGCACACCCAGCTTCCAGCACTGCCAGTGCCCAGCACACAGCACCCGGACATGTCCAGCAATGTCACATAGCAGCATGCAGCACATGCAGTGCCCAGCACCAGGCATCCGGACATGCCCAGCAAAGGGACATGCCCAGCACCGAGCACACCCAGCACCCAGTACCCACCATCTTCAGTGCCCAGCATGCAGCACCCCCCGTGCCAAGCACCCAGCACCCACAATGCCCAGTACCCAGCACCTGGACATGCCCAGCACTTGGACATGCCAAGCACCCAGCACCCACAGTGCTGAGCACCCAGCACCTATCTTACCCACCGCCCAGCACACATCACTCAGGCATGCTCAGCACCCAGCACCCCCAGTGCCCAGCACCCAGCACACCCAGTGCCCAGAACCCACCACCCAGCATCCAGCATCTGGCACCCAGAGATAACCAGCACCCACACAGGCTCAGCAACCATCACACCCAGTGCCCAGCACCCAGCCACCACCAGCACCCAGAAGCCCCAGATCCCAGCACCCAGCATCCGGACATGCCCAGGACACAGCACCCCCAAAGCCCAGCACACCCCATGCCCAGCACCTAGCACCCAGTACTCAGACATGCCCAGGACCCAGCACCCCCCGGCGCACAGCAACAAGCACCCCCAGCGCCCAGCACACAGCACCCAGACATGCCCAGCAACAAGCACCGCCACTGCCCAGTACCCAGCACCCCAGCTCACAGCATCCCCAGCGCCCGGATATGCCCATCACCCAGCACCCCCAGCTTCCAGCACATGCAGTGCCCAGCAATAGGCATCCAGACATGCCCAGAAATGGGACATGCCAGCACCCAGACATGCCCAGCACCCACCACACCCAATGGCCAGCAAGCAGCACCCGGACACACCCAGTACCCACACATGCCCACCATCCAGCAGGCCGAGATGCCAGCACTCAGCTACCTACAGCACTCAGGATGCCCAGCACCCAGAACCCCCAGCACCCAGTGCTCAGCACAGCCAGTGCCCAGCACCCAGCATCCAGCAGAGAGCACCCGTACATGCCTAGCACCCACACATGCCCAGCACCCAGCAACCTCCAGCATCCAGCAACCTCCAGCACCCAGCACCCGGACATGCCCAGCACCTGGACATGCCAAGCACCCAGCACCCCCAGTGCCAAGCACCCAGCAGCACAATCGCCCAGCACCCAGCCAACTCCAGCACTCAGCACGCCCAACACCCAGCACGCAGACATGCCCAGCACCCAGTACCCAGACATGCCCAGCACCCAGACATGCCCAGCACCGAGCACCCCCAGTGCCCAGCACRCAGCACCCAGACATGTCCAGCAACTTGACATAGCCTGCACCCGGCACACGCAGTGCCCAGCACCAGGCATCCGGACATGCCCAGCAACAGGACGTGCCCAGCGCCAAGCACACCCAGCTCCCAGCACCCACCACCCTCAGTGCCAGACACCCAGCACCCGGACATGCCCTGCACCCAGCACCCACAATGTCCAGCACCCAGCACACGTACATACCCAGTACCTGGACATGCCCAGCAGCCAGCACACCCAGCACCCAGACCCAGCACATCCAGTGCCGAGCAGCCAGCCCCCCAGCACCCAGCAACCAGTCACCTCCAGCACCAAACACACCCAGCACCCACCACCCAGCACTTGGACATGCTCAGCATGCAGCAACCCTAGTGCCCAGCACCCATCACACCCAGTGCCCAGCACCCAGCACCCAGCATCCAGCACCCAGCACCCGGACATGCCCAGCACCCAGTACACCCAGCGGCCAGCAACCAGCACCAGGACACATGCAGCACCCGCACATACCCAGCACCCAATACCCATAGAGCCCAGCACTCACCCACCTTCAGCACCCAGGATGCCC
The DNA here is from genome assembly GCA_035582835.1 of Phoebastria nigripes. Lineage (NCBI taxonomy): Eukaryota > Metazoa > Chordata > Aves > Procellariiformes > Diomedeidae > Phoebastria > Phoebastria nigripes. Next base: position 35,173 of record JAYKAV010000458.1, on the reverse strand, counting down.
AGCACCCTGCACCCAGGAACCGGTCATGCCCAGCACCCCCAATGCCCAGCACCCAGCACCCTCAGCATCCAGGACCCAGCACAGCCAGCGCCCAGCACCCAGCAGCCAGTACAGAGCTTCGGGACATGCCCAGCACCCGCACATGCCCAGCAGCCATCAGCCCCAGCACACATCCAGCTGCAGCACCCAGTGCCCACAGCACCCAGCACCCAGACATGTCCAGCACCCAGACATGCCAAGCACCCAGCACCCCCAGTGCCGAGCACCCAGCACCGAGCACACCCAACACCCAGCACACATCACTCAGACGTGCCCAGCACCCAGCACTCCCAGTGCCCAGCACCCAGCCACCTCCAGCAGCCTGGACACACAGCACCCCACACCCAGGAGCAGGACATGCCCAGCACTCCCAGTGCCCAGCACTCCCAGTGCCCAGCACCCAGCATCCCCAGTGCCAGCACCCAGCACCCAGACATGCCCAGCACCCTGCACCCCCGGCGCACAGCAACAAGCACCCCCAGCACCCAGCACACAGCACCCAGACATGCCCAGCAACCAGCACCCCCACTGCCCAGTACCCAGCACTCCCAGCTCACAGCATCTAGACATGATCAGCACCTAAACATGCCCATCACCCAGCACCCCCAGCTTCCAGCACCCCCAGTGCCCAGCACACAGCACCCGGACATGCCCAGCATGCAGCACCCCCAGCACCCAGCAACCAGGAACCTCCAGCACCCAGCACCCCCAGGGCCCAGCACCCAGTGCCCAGCATCCAGCACCCAGACATACTCAGCAACCGCACATCTCCAGCGTCCATCACCCCCAGTACTAGCACCCAGCCACATACAGCACCCATCAACCCCAATGGCCAAGACCCAGCACACGGATGTGGCAAGGAACCAGCATCCCCAGCGCCCAGCACACCCCTCACCCAGCATACAGCACAAAGACCCTGAATGTGCCCAGCACCCAGCATCCCCAGTGCTCAGCACCCAGCACCAGGACATGCTCAGCACCCAGCACCGCAACCTTCCAGCACCCCCAGTGCCCAACACACAGCACCCAGACATGCCCAGCAACGTCACATACCCAGCACCCAGCACACCCAGCGCCCAGCGCCAGGCAGCCGGACATGCCCAGCAACAGGACATGCCCAGCACCCACCATACCCAGTGGCCAGCACCCACCACCCTCAGTGACCAGCAACCAGCACCCGGACATGCGCAGCACGCAGCACCCGGACATGCCCAACACCCAGCACCCCCAGTGCCCAGCACCCCCAGTGCCCAGCAACCAGCGCCCAGCATTCAGAACCCAGACATACCTAGCACCCGCACATGCCCAGCATCCATCACCCCCAGTGCCCAGCACCCAGCCAGACACAGCACCCAGCAACTCCAATGGCCAGCACCCAGCACAC
>JAYKAV010000458.1:0-11267 GCA_035582835.1 Phoebastria nigripes | reverse complement strand
GAGAGCAGAAATTCTTCTTACTAATTGTGGGTGCCAGAGTGCTGTTCCTGCTCTCTCCTCCCCGGTGCACTAATTTAATCTTTTGTTTACATGCAAGGGCCTTGATAATACTACTGTGTGGGCACCATGTATGTGAATGGCAGGTTTTCTGCATATTTGTGACWGATCTTTCTTGTTCCTTTTGAACAGGAAAATCTTGCGACGTACTCCCCAGGAACTGAAGAAATGCAAAGAACTGGTGAAGAAAGAGGTGCCAATCAGGGAGGGAGTGTAGGTTAGTTCTGGTTTTAAATTTTTTTCTCCGTGTTCTAGCCAAAAGCCTTGTCTTAAACAATTGAAAGGAGCTGAACTACTGGGTATTTTTCATCCCTCCACAATTCTGTATTGCTACAGACTTGACCGGTCATAGCCATGGACTCTGAGCCTGGACTGTAGTGAGGTCAAAGCAGGTATCAAAAAAAAAAAGAAGTGTGCTTTTCCAAAATACTTACAAGATTGGAAACAACAGATGGCTGCGGGCAGGTGGGAATACAGAGAAATGGGGAGTGTCTCTCAGAATGAGGCACAGCGATGTGGGTACAGCCGTAGTGTGACAGTTTTCATGGCCTTGAGCAGCACAGCAAGGATGTTCAGGTAGCAAGGCCAGCTGCCAGGGGTGTGTGAACACCTCCTCCCGAGCATGGAGATGGGCAGGGGAGAAGACAGTGCTGTTGCTGTTGGTGTGTAGCACGTGGCTGTCAGTGGAAGTTGCTCTCAGGGCCTGCAATTAGGAGGTGTCATCGTGGTACTTGGTGGGAAATAACATGAGGGAGGAGGCTAAGTCATGAAAGGCCATATTATGTGTGACGTGACGGAAACAGCTTCAGGGTGTTAAGGAGACTTAGTTGTGATTAAGGCACTGAGTGAGATGATCCTTGTAGGAGCTTTCTGAGTGGGTGAGAATGGGGCAAGACTGCACATAAGGACAGAAAAGGCTGCGGCAGTAGTTGACCCAATCAGAACTCAAGTAGGAGATGATTTGGGCAATATCTGGCAAAGTCAGCGTCTTGCACATGTTGTGCAGACTGCGTAAGGCCTGACTGCTGGCGAGGAAAGGAGTGTGAAAGGAGTGTTGGAGTGCCAAGGAATGGGGATGGAAGTGATCACAGACTCATTTCTGAGTTTTCTGTGGGCTGTCTGCATATGCCATGTAACTCATTTTGCATTCAGAAAGAAGTGCCACCCTTTTGGTGAAAAGAGGGGGAAAAAAAAAGGTAATCTGTGGCAGAGGTGGAACTTGAAGTAAGATTACCATGCTTAGTCTTGCCATTCTAGGGTATTAAATACATTTCCTTGAAACACTTTCCCCAAATAAGAAGGCATGACTTTCTGCAATACCTGTTTTCCTAGGAGCTGCATCTGAGCTAAGCCAGATGGGAGAGTCTTGCCTGCTGTTAGTCCCTGAGGCTGATGACAGGTCACCCAGCAGTTTTGGCAAGGACAGAACAAGATAGRTACTTATGCTTCTCTGTGCTGATTGTAATTTCTGGAACGCGTCTTGCATAAGTTGGTCTTCAGGTTTTGCAGGTTGTAGGTTTGGCAGGATCTATCGTGTCATTAACATGAAGGTAATAACAAAAGCCGGTGGGATGGGGTTAAGAATCAGAAGGGTACAACTGCAAAAGAAACTCGTGGGTTGAGATAAAAACAGTTTAATAATGAAAAAGAAATTCTTTTGAAAAATTGTAAGGAAAAGAGAAACAACAAAGAGAGGGACATAAACCCCAAGCAAAACAAGCAATGCAAATGAAAACAATTGCCCACCACCAACCGAGCCAGTCCCTGAGCAGCGGCCCCCCGCCACCCTCCCCCCCAGTTTTATTGCTGAGCACGATGTCATATGGTATGGAATATCCCTTTGGTCAGTTGGGGTCAGCTGTCCCAACTGTGTCCCCTCCCAACTTTCTGTGCACCTCCAACCTACTCACTGGCAGGGCAGTATGAGGAGCAGAAAAGGCCTTGATGCTGTGTAAGCACTGCTCAGCTGTAACTAAAACATCAGGGCGTTATCAACATTTTCAGCACAAATCCAAAACACAGCCCCATACAAACTACTGTGAAGACATTTAACTATCCCAGCCAAAATTAGGACAGAAAGGCATTTTGGATTTCATATGATTTTCAAGAGTGCTTAAACATTTTAATGTTATGTTGAGGTACAGTGGTTCTAATGTCATGAGCAGAAAGTGAAGACAAAGAAGATGAAGACGGCAAAGGTACTCAAAAGCATTATAACCTTTAACAGCAGAAACATGTCATTTACAGTTTATATGAACAGTTTTCCTTCAATGTATTGTTCTTTTCAAAGATTTACAGATGATGTTTTGTTATTTCCATATCAGAATTTAGTGATTTTAACGTAAAGCTCTCCACTGAAATGTAAATAAAAGACTGATGTATCCTGGAAAGAAGTGTAATTACATAGACTGGATAKTTTTACTCTTGTAGTTTACAGTTCTCCTTAAAACGCAGGTGTGTGTTTTTTCACTTGTGCTGTGTAGTGATTAACAAAAAAAAACACACAAAAAACCACCCCTGAAACTTCTTCTGAAATTAGAGGTGGGTGAGACATATCACATTTTCTGCTTGTTCCACTATCCTGCTTTCTCTTGAACTTGTTTGTATCACTGTCATAAATTCCTTGCTGACTCTAGAGCCAAGACAATGTAAGACACTTTTTTCGGGCCAGTCGTCTCCTGTCAGAGATATCCATGTAGACATGCTCGGTCACAGAGGCGAAAGGACTAACAGGTGGGTGTGTGGTTAGTGATGGTTCTCCCTTATCAACAGTGCTGTCAGTTACATCAGGGAATAATGCTTTGAAGGGGTTTCAGATCGCTGGTAATTACAGAATAATTATATGATTATTACCACGGTAGTCTGAGGGTATGAGAAGAACAAGGATCTGGAGGGAGGAGAGGATACTTTTTATTAGCYGTTATATTTTTACAAGGCAGTATTTGTGGGTCACTGACAAGACGATCATGGAGGTGGTGGCTGAGATTCTGTAATGGAAATTCTTTTGTTCTGGAATTGAAGCCCAAATCGCCCTCTAACAGTCTTAGACTACTAAATCTGGGAGCATACAGTTTCTTTTCTTAAAACTGAAGACAGTTTAGTTACAGGGAGAGCCTGTTTGGAAGTTTTAGCAGTTTGGGGACAGAGGCCAGCTGGGGGCTGGGGCCCTCGGGGGTGGGGGCTGTTTCTGCCCTGTGCCCTTGGCCTGGGAACGGGCTTTCCAAAATCCTGCTGGAAGGAGCCAGATGTGGGACCTGTGACCGAGCTGGGGGACAGGGAGCACCCCTGGACCAGCCTCAGGACCTGCGGCAAACCTGCCTTCACATCAGCTCTTCCCAGCAGGACATTGCTCAGGAGTCACTTTGAGTGTTACTGTTCTCCTTCAGGAAGCATGGTACGCACCAAGCACACCCAGAGCTGCGCCTGTGCCRGGAGAAGACTTCARGCAGAGCCGGGGCTGATGGTGACAGTTCCCACCAGCTGTCCAGCTCAGGAAGRTGCAGGTAAGWTGCCACAGAGGGGACAGCAACTGGTTGTCACTTCTCTTGCAGGAACAGGATTTAACACCAGAAGGGAGGCAGGATGAAAGGGCCTTTAGGAGCAAAAGTACAGCAGACAGCTGGCACAGTCATGATGACAGCAGAGGAAGAAGAGAAGGAGATGCAGGTGACCCGGCTGGGACAATTCTTCCGAGGTAACATCTGCCACACAAACACAGACAGAGGCATTGGGAGGTCGTGGCGTGGGTGAGAAAGGTGCCTGGGAGAGAGGAGAGCACGAGGAGATGGGAGACAGCAATGGAGAGGGAGGGGAAAAATCCAGGGTGTTGGGAGTGAGGGCGCTTCTGCTGTGCAGGTGCTTGTGAGGTCTCTGGTGACTGAGGAGCTGTTAGCGTCGGAGCAGGCCCTGGGCTTGTGCAGGTGCTTGTGACGTCACATGTTCCTGAGTAGCTGATTGGGTATGAGAAGTCACCTTGCTTGTGACGCTTCTTCTGATGTCACTGGTTGCTGAGGAGGTGATAGGGCAGGAGCAGGCCCCTGGCTTGTGCAGCTGCTTGTGTCRTTACTAACTGCAGTTTTCACATCTTTTGAGCGAAGAGGCAGGTAGCTGCTGGCTGTTTTGCTGGCTGTTTTGCAGATCTTTTGCTTCTCTTCCCTGTGTCCTGCTCTTGGTCCCTGCTTCTCCCTTTCCCTCTCTCCTTCCTTTTTCCTTTCATCCTTTTCCCTCTGTCCCGCTCCCTCCCCCTGCCTGTGTCCGTCTGTCCCTCTGTCCTTCCTCCTGCCCTCCTCTGCTCTCTCTGTCCCTCTGTCCTGAGCTCATCACCATGTTCCTGGCTGCCCCTGCCCCCTTCCCCTCCATCCCCTTCTCCCTGTCCCTGTGCTGGCTCCTCACCGGGGGTTTCCTTCCTCCACTCCCACCCAGCTCCCTCCTTGTTCCCGCCATTCCTCTGTCCTGCTCCCGTCGCTCTGTCCTGCTCCTGTCCCTCTGTCCTGCTCCCATCCCTCTCTGGCCACCCCACCGCCCTGTCCCACCCCTCTCTGCCGCTCTGTCCCTCTCGCCTCCTCCTCCTGCTCCACCAGGGCTCTCGGACCGTGCCAGGGCAGTCCCAGGGAGGTGGCCATGGGGCCTGGGGGGAGGGGGGGGGCGGGGCCAGGCTAGGGGACAGTGTCCCTGCCTAGGGCACAGGGCTGCTGGTCAGCCATGTCGGTCTCGGGAACAGCAGGGATCAAGCAACATGAAACACCATGGGACAGTTCTGCTGGGGACRCTGAAATGCCCTGAGTGCTGCAGGGGAATTTCTGATTTGCAGCGTCAAAGCTAATCACTAAAGGAGACCGATCCTCCCCGGGTGGCATCTTTGCTGGCTCTCCATCACCCTGTCACTGGCTTTWTGGGSCCCTGGYTGGTGGGACCCATAGGGCACGTTATGAAAATTCCCTTCCCTAACTGTTTAATCAACCAGTCTTTCTAGTATGAAAGCGTATTAACTTTGTTTGTAGATACATATATGATGAGTTCACATGATATGCTGTAGTGCGATGAGGTAGTGGAGTTTTACTGGAGACTTTGGTATTGTTCATGCTGAAGTAAARCAAACGAAAGGACAGCGTGGCCCTGGAAAGAAGGACTTTGCTTGTGAGAAGTTTAGAGCTGTCCATGAAGGATAAAGGATACCCCGGGTCAACCAAGATAACGCCAGTGTCCTAGCCCCTGTGACATGTCTTTGAAACCCTCCCAGCATCGTCTGGCGTCATAGACCAGTAACTCTAGCAAGACTGACTCCAGGGACATCTGGATCAATAGAGAAGCAGCAAGAATGCTGCAAAACTAGAGTTGCTTTGCAAAGTTTGACTATGGTTAGTAAGTATAGGTGGTGTGGGTAGTGAAATTAGGTATTGTGGGTGCTAGTGATTAGTCAAGTCATCTTGTACCTGAACGATGGAAGGGTATGAGAACCCTGTGTAAAGGCACGTTTGGGGTGCCCCAACTGGGCTGGGACATGGCATGCACATGAAAAAATATTGCCCCTGTAATTCTATACATTGCGTCCTAGCCTCTCGTCTCGGTTGGCATGGGCCRGTTCCAAATTTTTCATGACACCGGCTCGGCGCTCACCTGTGGGCAGGGGGTTGTGCTGGATGAGGTCCAGGCGGCGCCGGATGAGGCCATAGAGGGGGTGGAGCGAGCTAGGCAGCCGGTGCAGCGCCAGCTCTGGGATCTCGGCATGCGAGCCCCGGCCAGCAATGCCCGCTCGCCAGCCAGGTGCAAGCTGAGTTTTCCGTGCTCAGCCAGTCCCTGCCTGGCCCCCTGGGGCGGCCGCGGCTCCTTCCCAGGACCAGATCCAGCTCGCTGGCAGTGATGCTGGCGCTGGGGCAGTGATGGTGATGCCGGTACCAGGGCRGTGATGCTGGTAATGTGGCAGTGATGGAGGCCTCCGTCCTCCTGGCATTGATGCTAAGCAATGTGGTTTCTCCCATGGGTGCCCACCWCCCAGAGCGATGCCCTGTCTACCCATCCTCTTGGTGGCCATCCCCAGGCCAGCTCAGCCACCCAGAGGGTGGGCAGGGGCTGCGTTAACCCCCSCGCCCCACCTCCCGCTGCGCAAATGACAGCAGGCAGAGAGAGGCGCTGCAAAGCGAACACCCAACTCTTTTAATGAATTAAGCAAGAAAGAGGGATCTGGGAGAGGGCTGGGGCTGGAGTGGGTGGGTGCAGGTCTCTGCCTCTGGATCTCTGCGTATGGGTGCCACGGGGGACGGTGCTGGACAGGTGGGTTATGGGTAGCCGTACTCATTGGCCATCTCCATGTCGGTCTCCCTCTGCCCAAAAAACTGCAGCTGGCCCGGTGATGTCTGCAGGGCTGCCTGCTCCCGCTCATCCTGGGCCAGATTCTTCATGTGCTCCCGCTCGGGCCGCTGCTCGGGTGTGATGGGCACCAACTCCTCCTGCTCCTCCAGTGGGGTGGGCACAGCCATGAGGCCCCCCCAGGGCCCAAGGGATAGCACGGAGTCAGTGGGAGGGTGCAGCAGCCGCAGCAGCATGCGCAGCTGCTGCGGCAGTCCCTCCATGGGGTTTGGCCCCCCGTGGGCGACAGGTGCAGCCAGCTTGGCTGGTGAGTGCCATGCTGCTCAATGCCGCCGCCACTGCCATCTCCTTCTTGCCATCAGCCGGGGGCTTGGAGGCTGCCGACCCCACGCTGGGTCTCGGGGCTGCCAGTAGGGGTTTGGGGACCCTGGGGCATGCTGGGGCCACCTTGGGGCCCCAGGTCAGGTGGTTGGCACACCAGTCCCACCACCTTCACTCTTTGCCCCAGTGGGTGGAAACTCTGGGTGGAGATAGAGCAAGCGCGCCCTCAGGTCGGTGCGGAGCATCCTCAGCCCCGGGGTGGGGATGCTGTTCCTGGGGACGCCAGTGGTGGGGCTGTCAGTAGCAGGACGGGGTAGAGGTGGCAGTACCAGGGGTGTTGGTACCAGGCCAGGTGGGGATACTGGTTCCGGGGTGGTTGTTGCTTTTAGTAACTGCGAGGTGGCACTACAGCTGCGGCCTCTGCCGGGCAGGGGTCATGGCCTCCTCTCGGGGGCGGGGCCAGCGGGGACACAGGATCAAGGTGGCGGAAGTGGTGCTCAGCGGGCCCAGGTGCCGTCATGGCAGGCAGAGGGGGCTCCCACATACTGGAGCGGTGAGTGCATCTGCGCCACCTTGCCCCTGCCCCCACCGCTCCACGGCTTCCTCCTGGCCCGGGGCCTACCAGGGGCTGCCCTGGGGTGCTGCAGTGGCATGCTGCCCAGTGCTGCCAGGAGCCGCAGGGCCCAGCCAGGCCCTGACATAAGCGGCACCAGCAGCCAGCAGCACTGTGTCGCCTGTTCCATTGAACATATTGCAGCCCCCGGGCAGTGGGGGGCCGTAGCTTAAAGCATGGGGAGCTGAGGGACCGGGGTGGGCAAGGGTCCCTGGGCAGGGCGCGGGGCCGGAGCCCCAGGCCAGTGGTTTAAGGCCTCCGTGCTGCTGGGTTTCAGTGGACCAGCTGCATCAAACCTGTCCCCTCCCGCTGTGCAAAGGACTTTTGCCCCCAGCGTCCCCCTGGGTTCTAGGTCGCTTGGTGGGCACGTTGTTGCCATTGGATTCTCTCCACTTGCTGCTTCCTGCCTGCTGCCTGCTGCCGCCTGCCACCGCACCAACCCCGTCCAGCTTCCCCTCCCAAAGGGTTTTCAAGTGTTTGGCCACCTGGCACACCACTGTCATCTTCTTTTTCTTTGGTGGGATGTTGTCCCACAGGGAGGTCTCTTGTGTCTTGGGGGGTGCTGGCTGGTGCGGGGTGTTTGGCCTGCTGGCTGCCCGCCTTGCCCGATCCAGGCACCACCCAGCAGGAGACGATGCCCGGTGACACAGCAAGCGGGTCAAAACCACCTGGGGCTGCCTCCGCAGCGCCTCCTCCACCAGTTGGGGCGTACAGGGTGGATGGCTCTAGGGGGCAGCCGGGGGGCTGGCCAGGGGACTCAGCAGCGGGATCCACAGGGGGCTCAGCAGGGGGCTCTCTGGAGGACCCTTCAGGGGATCCTTCCGGGGACTCTCCACAGCACGGTCCTCTGAAGTCTCCTCTGAAGTCTCCGGAGAGCTCTCCTCAGAAGTCTCAAAGGGGCTCACCGTCAGCCAGGTGGGGAGGTCTGCTGCCGCCCCCGCCCTGCTTCCCCTCGGGGTCCTGCAAGGGGGAGGCCGCCACCCCCCAGAAGAAGTCGGCATCCCCCAGCATCACTGCCACCAGGCGGTCCTCGGGGCAGTTGCCCTCTGCCCCATACTCCAAGTTGTGGACTTTGTTGAAGGAGGCAGTGCTGGCAAGGCTGTCAGGGTCATCGGGAAAGGTGTTTTCGCCGTCCGCCAGCATCACCGCCGCCACTTGCTCCTTGTTGCAGCCGCCCTCCGCCCTGTACTCCAAGRGGTGGGGGAGCTTGTTGAGGGAGGTGGTCAAGTCAGGGACGTCGGGGACATCGGGGACAGTGTCCTCGCCATCCCCCAGCCCCGCCGCCACCGCTTGCTCTTTGGGGCAGCCGCCCTCCRCTACGTACTCGGAGAGAGCTGCACCACCTGCCCCGGGGCCCCCAGGGGCCCTGGCACCCCATGCCAGACGCTGGCGTGGGCCAGCTGGTAGGTGACGGTGTGGACCTGGGCAGGCTCAGAGGACACCAGCAGCCCCGGGACAGAGGGCAATGCTGTCAGTGACCAGTGGCGGCATGGCTAGGGCGGTGAAGCTCATGCCAGGAACCTGCGATGCCATCGGCAGCGAGAGAGGGAACCTCTCTGTTGGGGGAAGCAAAGAGGGGTGATGGGGTGAGATATTGGCAGGCAGAGCTGGCTGGGGGGTTACCTGCAGGGCAGGAGCACCAGGAGGAGCGGGAGCCTGCTGCTGTACCTGCCATGGTGGTTGGTCAGGGTGGGGTTTGTTGGGGGCAAACAGCGTTCTGGGGGGTCCATCCCCCTGGCAATCATTCTGCCAGCACCTGCTTCAGCCAGCCTTGCGATGGTTTGATTTTTCATACACAGCAACTTCCCATCTCAATGATTTCCTATCCTGCTGATGATTTCCTGTCCTGAATGATAGTTTCCCATCCTGAATGATGGTTTCCCATCCCCACCACGGTTTCCCACCCCCACGATGATTTCCCATCCTGATGATGGTTTCCTATCCCAATGATGATTTCTCAGCCTGGTCATGGTTTCCTATCCCAACGGTTTCCCATCCCCACAGTTTCCCATCCCAAGCATGACTTTTTGGGGCGAGGTGAATCTCCTGTCCAAGGAGAAGGTGTGGGGCCAGCACCGGTGGCCCTGCAATGCTGACGTGTGTGTGCTGCCCCATCCTGCCCCAGTGGTGGGAATGGTGGGGGATCGGGCATTTGGGGTTGTTTTTGTCCACCCCCTGTCTGCCCTGGGGGGCAACTGCTTCTCCCAACTGTGGTGGAACCGGTGCCATTACCCGTACTGTGCAGTCATGACGGGGAGCTGTCAGGAAAATTTGTCAACTGGCCCGTGCTGACTGAGGAGACAGGCTGGGACGCAAAGTAAAGCATTACAAGAKGAATTCCTGCATTTGTGCGCATGAGCTGTCCCATTCAAACTGGGGCGCCCTGAATGCAGTCTTACATGTGGTTCTTATGCCTTTCAAGTGTTCAGGTCCAATGTGATTTGACCAATTGCTACATAACACACACACACACGTGGTGCAGTTTTGCAAAGCAAATCTAATTCTGTGGTGTCATCATACATCTGCTTCTTTCTTGATCTAGACATCCCTGGAGTCAGTCTTGGTGCAGTTCCTTGTCTCTGGTGCCAGAAAAGGGGAGGGTTTCACAGAGGTGTCAGAGGGGCTGGGATGCTGGCATGATCTGGGTAGTCCAGGGGTATCCTTTCTTCTTCAGGGTGGGGGCTGTCCTTCTCCTTCTTGCAATGAGCTGGGGTCTTTTCGTCATGCTGACTGAACCATGACTGTGCAGTATACAATGTCAAATAGATGTATCTCTATCTATCTGTCTGTCTATTTTAAGGAACTGGATCCATTTTCATACTCTCAAGGCGACTTGGTGCAATATTTAGGTAATGCTATTGTCATACGAGAGTCACTTTCTGGGGGTCCCCAGGAGGTCCTTGGTACAGGTACCAGAGCCTGCAATAAGAGTTACACAGCCACCAGAGACACACAAACAGCAGCATAAGACAACTTCCCGCACCTACCAGATCAGCTAGACAACCACCAATGATATCACAAGAACCTCCACAAGGCAGGTTCCCGCATCTTTCCACTAAGGTACTAAGACATCGGAGACATCAACACCTGCACAAGCCAGGTTCCTGCACCTGACCTATCTGATACTAAGCCAGCAGTGACATCAACACCTGCACAAGCCAGGTTTCACGCGCTTGCCATATGAGATCGGCAGTCACCAATGAATTGAAAAGAGCAGCGTAACCCTCTTTCCCGCGACTGCCATATCTCCTAATCAGCGAACCCTGACATCACAGGGACCTGCACAAGCTTAGTTCCCACGCCTGCCATATCGCCTACTCAACCACCTCTGACATCACAAGCACCTGCACGGCAAGGTTCCCACGCCTGCCCTATCAGGAACTAAGCCGGCAGTGACATCAATACCTGCACAAGCCAGGTTCCCGCGCCTGCCATATGAGATCCATGGTCACCAATGAAAGAAACACAGCAACGTAAGCCTGGTTCCCGCAACTGCAACGTCAGCTAATCAGTAACGCATGACATGAGAGGGATCGGCACAATCCAGTATCCCCCACCTGCCCTAACAGGAACTCTTCCAAAAGTGACATCAACACATGCACAGGCCGGGTTCCTGCGCCTGCCCAATGAGGAAATGTGCTGCAACTGACAAGAGAAGCACCTGCACAATCCAGGTTCCTGCAGCTGCCCTATAAGGTACTAAGCCAGCAGTGACATCACAACCGGCACAAGGCAGGTTTCCAGCACTTGCCATATGAGATACACAGCCACCACGGAAATAAAAACAGCAGCGTGAGCCTGTTTCCCGCAACTGCAACGTCAGCTAATCAGMGACAMRTGACATCACAGRRACCGGCACACTCCAGGTTCCCCCACCTGCCCTATCAGGAACTGTGCCACAAGTGACATCAACACCTGCACAGGCCGGGTTCCTGCGCCTGCCCAATGAGGAACTGTGCTGCAAGTGACA
>JAYKAV010000457.1:77607-94881 GCA_035582835.1 Phoebastria nigripes | reverse complement strand
TATCTCGCAGCTCACTCAGGGATAGGGATCGGGTGGTTACCAAGTCATATACGGGTCCTGCCTCTTCTTCCTCCTGTTCTCGTGATGGCCCTGGTTCATTTTCATCCCTTACTAAACAAGCTGACTTTCTTGTGTATTTTCTTTTTTGTATAGGGGTGACTGATAGCGGCACAGGTTGGTTCTCTGTTGCAGGCGGTGGAGTAGCTGCCATGCCTGCCATGGGGGGTGGGGTAGCTGCAGGACCTGTTGTTTTGTCGTCAGATCCAGAGACCCTTTGTTCCCCTTGAGGGGTCTGAATAGTGTTAAAGAGCTTGGAGGCATGGGCCAGGCCCCAGCACATTGCAGTGATTTGTGTCTCCCTAGAATTGCCAGGGTGACAGCATACTTTTTCCAAATATTCTACTAACTTCTCAGGATTTTGCACTTGTTYAGGGGTGAAGTTCCAAAACACTGGGTGTGCCCACCGTCCTAGGCATTTGCCCATGCTATCCCACACACCCTGCCACTCATAACTATCCAGCCTTGGGSCAGATCTCTGCATGATATTCTTAAATTGCTTATTAACCTTAGACAAAACCAAAACAATATTCCCAAGCAATACCAATAGATATATCTTAACTACCCAGGGATGTTCAAGGTACTGACAAGTTGTTGTAACAAAGGAGAAAACCTCATACAGGAAGGTGCCATTCTGTATTTCCTCCATAAAAAGCTCCTCAGAGGAAGAGGTATAATTACTAATTGTCTCCAAGAGGTGGTACCCAAAGTACAGTAACGGCTTCAGTACAACACCCAGATACCAAATAATGCCCAATGCCAGTGTTTTRATAACAAATCTCCCCGGCAAAACATCACTCATCACTGCAGAGCACAGCAGACTGCAGAAACCAACACCAATCTTTAACCTGTACAGCAAAAACAAGAGCATGGTGCAGGTGAGATAAACTAATACGTTGACCAACAACTGTTAACAGATATAAATGCCTTAATATGCTCTAGGTAATCTGTTGTCATCTCAAACCCTTCGTGCCCCACATTTGGCGCCAAAAAGGACTGTCGTGGTTTAACCCTGGTAGCACCTAAACACCATGCAGCCGCTCGCTCACCCCCCCACTCCGGTGGGATAGGGGAGAGAATCGGGAGGGCACAAGTAGGAAAACTCGCGGGTTGAGATTGAAATAAAACAAAGTAGAACAATAATAACAACAGTGGTAACAACAATAGAATATACAAAACGGGCGATTCACAATGCAACTGCTCACCACCTGCCAAACCGATGCGTTGCCGAACCGACGTGTGCCCGAAACGCCACACACACACACCCACACCCCCCCCACACACACACACCCCCCCACACACCCCTGAGCATGACGTCACATGGTATGGAATACCCCATTGGCCAGCTGGGTCAACCACCCCGGCTATGTTCCCCCCGCCAGCTTCCCATGCACCTGGCAGGGCATGGGAGGCCAAAAAGTGTCCAGTGCAAGCATCACCCAGAAGCACACAAAACATCAATGGGCCATCAACGCTCCTATTATACCAAACCCAAAACACAGCACACCCCCCCAGCTACTGGGAAGAAAGTTAACTCTGTCCCAGCCAGAACCAGGACACACAGAAAGTTATGGCACTCACGCTGGGAATTTTCAGCTATGTTAGGACAGATGAATTATAAGGAAGTTGAATTATTATTTCCGCTTTGAAAACTTACGTATCTATCCATGTTTGATATGTAGTAGCTAAATTTTGGCTTGTTTAAAGTATACTCTGGAAATTTGGGGGTGAGGGTTGTTATCAGTCACAACAAATTTAAAGAGAAAAGAGCAGTCTTCATAATTGTCACTTCAGCTTTCAAAATGAGTGTACAAACTTAGTTTAAAAAAAGTTGCAAGTTTTTTTCAGCTCCTGTTGAAATATGAAGTTACAGCACTGTGATTTCCCAAGTTAAAAACTAACAAAGGTATAGAACCTTTGTTCTTGATATTTGCATTGTTCTTTCTTGCACTGAAGTATATAACATTGTAGACAAAGGATTCTAGCAAAACTGCATCCTTACAATGATTTGTACAAGCATTAATATACCAGCAAAGAAAAAAATTGGTATTTTTAAACTACTACAAACATACACATGTCCCAGCCTACTTCTTGCACATCTGTGATATAACATGTTCTGTAAAATTGAAGATCAAGATAAACTACAGAACTGCTGGTGGCAATTCTAACAGATCACATCCAGGATTTCAACTATGTAAATTAGTGGATGGTAAAGAAACACGTAGTAGAAACCCAGACCCAGTATGACCCAGACTTGCAGACTCTTAGGAGACCACTTAACATCTAGCTAAGTCTGAAGAATTCATTGCGTTTCATATAGATTAACTGTAAGAGAAACAGGCTACTAACAGCACCTTATAACATTACATTTTTAACTTTATCAAGTATTATGTAATTCAAATAATAAATTTAACTCACAAGCTCTTTGTTTCTTGTTTCTTACTCTTTCACAAAGCCAGTACCTTCTTGGACAGCATTACAATTTCTGCATCTGCAAGAAGGCGGCAAAACAAGGTATGTTTTCAGTGCTTACTTTCTTCACTGTCTCAGCTCTTGTAGGTGCTTCAGTAGCTTACTTCTCAGCTTGCTGTAGCAGGTAAGAGCTTATATACACATCCTGTATACGTTGCCTAGTTATGTTGACCTTTGAGTTGAGTCCAAAAATGTTTTAATGGCTTCATGCACCATTTTTTAGATTTCAGTTCAGTGTGGAAGTCAAAACAGCAAGCAGGCTGAAAATCACCACCTCAAGCGTTTCTGTACAGGCACAGCATGGGCAAAGCACATGCAATATACATAGTTTAAAAAAAAAAATCATAAAGTATTCATGGTACTTAAGTCACCATAGCTGTACTGCCATTGCATGAAGAGGTGTTTCTTTGTATTATTCCCTACGGTGAGCGAACATAATGAACTTCCCAGGCGTTTTGCACTCAGACAAGCACTACATTTTTATTATTTGCAGGCTGAAATTACTTTGTGAAACATGGGCATGCATACACAACATTTTCCCAATTTTTCCACCGAGGGAGGGAYGCCATCGCCGCCCTGCCCCATCCCCCCGCAGGGAGCTCTAGCTCTGTACCCCCCCTCACGCAACAGCAGCAAAACATGCCCCCAGGTTTCACCGTTTTAGGAAGGAAAAGGGCTGAAAAGGGCCCAGTCCCCAACGTCTTTCTGGAGGTTTGCAGGGTGCAATGTCTCTGTCCGAGTCTAGCAACAGCACAGGTGTGATGGGTGCCGGAGGGAAAGGAGGAGGTTCTGGGCTTTAACCTCCATGCTGCTTTTTTCTTTTTTTTTAAGCCTGCTAACCACCCCTTACAGAAAGCGACTTGAAGAAGCACCCATATTATTTTGACTTTTAGCATTTTGGTACCTGGCGTTAAAACCCAAGCCTGTCAGAAAAGGGCCTGAGGAGGCGGGGCAGGCAACGGCTGCCCGGCCGCCATTACGGGGAGCTTGGTGCCACCCGCGAGGAGAGGGTCCTTAGTGCCCGCAGATCCGCCGGAGCCCGTCAAGGACAAGCGCCTCGAAGAGCCGGCTCCAGCCACCCAGCGGCGGGGAAGCGCGGGGGCGAGCGGAGGGGAGGCGGAGGGGAGGCGGAGGGGAGGCGGGGCGGCGCCCGGTGCGGCCGCAGAAGTTTCTGATAGGTGGCGCAGCGCGAGGGGTGCGAGGCCGCGCAGCCTCCTCGCCCAACGGCCGCGAAACCCCCTCCTCCTCAGCGCCGGGAGCCTCGGCGCTAGGTGGGTACAGGGCGCCCAGTAACCGCTCGAGGCCTCACGGTTTTACTTCTCTAGCTCTAAAATGCTGCTCTTTCTCAGAGAGAAAGGCCTGTGCCTCCCTTAGGCTGCTGGTTACGGCAGCAGGTGGGGGGGTCTCGATTTTCGGTTTGGAAAGAGCTAGTGTTTTTTTCAGGTTGTCTCTGTCAGTGTCAGCCAGATCAAATATAGATGTATTTTGTTTCTTCCATTTCCTCGACTTTTTTTTTTTTTTTTTTTTTTTGTCATAGGGCTACCAACAGGATCTACGCTTTTTTGCCACACATCCCTCTATCGATTGTTTTGATCCATTCCATGGTGCTCCTCTGGCATACTAATTTCTGTGGTAATGTGCCTCACAGTTAAAATAAATACACATTTTGTCTTTTTTNGCCAGATCAAATATAGATGTATTTTGTTTCTTCCTTTTTTTTTTTTTTTTTTTTTTTTTTTTTTTTTTGTCAGAGTGTTTCAAAGAGCAAATTTGTGTGTTTGTATCACATACTGAAATAGATTGTTTTGATCCATTCCATGGTGCTCCTCTGGCATACTAATTTCTGTGGTAATGTGCCTCACAGTTAAAATAAATACACATTTTGTCTTTTTTTAATGTTAGGTTCTCTACTACAAGCAGTTTGATGCTATAAAAATATGCATGCGTGGCTTTGCCAGCGTGGTACATGCAGCTGAGACCATGGCATCCCATAGTCTTGAGTTAGATGGGAGTCTTTGAGAAGGAGTATACTTTTTTTTCCCCCTTCTGTATTATGTCAGATACTTCCGAGAGTTTTCACTAATTTTCCCTGTTCGTATTGTCATGTTAAACCATACAGTTGTGGTTGAGAAAACATCTGCATTCCAGAGGACTTGTCAGTTAATACTGGATACACAACAGATTTCTGGTTGTCTTCTGTTATGGCTGGTTTCTTAGGCAAAAAACAAAAACTTGACTTTCTTTAGGCACTGACTCCACTGTGAATGATGACTSTGGTTTTACTGCGCGTTACAAACACATGTAGAAACAGAATTGGCTGTTAACTTTGTTTCTTCAGTAATATTATCTGAATGTATTCTTTGAGGTCCTGTGCTCTCTATGTGCTGGATACATACAAACAAAAATTTCTTGAATGTCTTTATGAATTCCTTGCTGCATGCTTTTTTATACAATGTTGCAAAGGTAATGCAAACTTCACAGCATGCTTCAGCATCCCTTTGTAGTGCCCTTCGTTCTCTATAGTTTTAGAGGGTAGCATATTTGTAAATGGCTGCAGTCTATTTGTACCCCATTTTCAAGTGGTCGGTTTAATAGTTAGGCTAGATGCTTAATTCTTAATTTGCCTAAATTGAAGGCCTGCTCTTCTAGCCCTCTGGGAACTTGGTGCAGCCTTTCATAAAGTTCCTCTGTAACTATGGCCATATCAAGTTGTCATCCCTGAGTAATRTACTTCAAGCTCCTTCAACCTTTTTTTTTTTATTATTATTTTTTGCATTCAAAACATCTTAGGAAAGGAAAAAGAACATCAAGTGTTACTGTCCCTTGAACTTCAGATAAAGGCTTAATGAAAAAGACACTCAGCGGCGTGAAACTAAAGGCTATGAACAGAGAAGACGACAAGGATAACTTGAGGACTACTACACCAGAGCGAGTTGTTTTCTGAAGCCATTTAAGGAAATATAATGTCTGGGGGAGCGTGCTTCTGAGATGCTGTTCTATCAATTTGTTCTCAAAATCTGTTTGCATGATGTTGCATTTCTGTGTCATACCACCTCTTCAGGGAAGCACCAAGTTGCTTTTTTTGGGGCATTGTGAGTTCAGGCCAGCCGTAAAGCATTTCATTTTGCCTTCTCTTACAGATACTTTTTTGTACTCTTTGTCTATATGCTTTCCACAATCAAATCACATTCCTGATTATATAAAAGATAAATTATTTATTTCCTGGTTTTGAAGTTTTTAGGCATGGTTCTTTCTTCCTTTGGCAAATTGTTATGTTTTCTGTTTGTGGAATTTTTTTTTGCTTCTACAGTCCCAATGCATTCTAATAAAGCTAGGTATCTGTCCTGGTTCCGGCTGGGACAGAGTTAACTTTCTTCCCAGTAGCTGGGGAGGGTGTGCTGTGTTTTGGGTTTGGTATAATAGGAGCGTTGATGGCCCATTGATGTTTTGTGTGTTGCTGGGTGGTGCTTGCACTTCGGCCTCCCATGCCCTGCCAGATGCATGGGAAGCTGGCGGGGGGGGGCATAGCCGGGGTGGTTGACCCAGCTGGCCAATGGGGTATTCCATACCATGCGACGTCATGCTCAGTATAAAAACTAAGTGGGTTGGGGGGCTCTGGGTTCCGGGAGGGGCTCTCGTATCAGGCACGCGTCAGTTCGGTGGGTGGTGAGCAATTGCATTGTGCATCGCCCGTTTTGTATATTGTTGTTGTTACCACTGTTATTATTATTGTTCTACTTTGTTTTATTTCAATTATTAAACTGTTTTTATCTCAACCCGCGAGTTTTCCTACTTGTGCCCTCCCGATTCTCTCCCCTATCCCACTGGAGTGGGGGGGTGAGCGAGCAGCTGCATGGTGTTTAGGTGCTGCCAGGGTTAAACCACGACAGTATCCACTGCTATCTATTTTATGTGGAGAAGGCTGTTATAACATAAACTTTTTAATGAGTCTTATTTCAACTGTTTGAGTCCTGGACTTTTGCAAAGCTATTAAGAATTCTCTCATGAAGAATTTCTACTTGGAGTTAGTAAGATTTATTGTTGTTTAATCTTCCCTGAAAAAAATGTTTTCTGACATCTTGGGTGTTTATTCTAAACAATCTTAAAAATCATTTGTTTTACTGAAATAATGCTTACAATGTGTTTGAGGTACCTGACACCAAAACCCACTAAAACATATGAGTCTGACAGCCCACAGCAATTTTTTTTTTTTTTTTTTAAAAAGTATACTCACTGTATATATGAAAATCACTTTCCCTTAAAGGTTTCCAAATTATTGGAGGGACTTCTAATGGTAATATCAGTATCATTCTGAAAATAATTCTTTCTGTTCTTATTTGTTGGAGGTAATTTAAATCATAGTTTAAGTGAAGACCAGACTAAAACCTTTTTTTTTTTTCCCTCCTTCTCTTTAACTTTTTTCCATATCAAATGAGTTAGATGGTTCTAATTGAAGCCAAAATACTCATATATATGTAAGTATACAGTTTTTCAAACAGATACTCTTGTTCTTATTTCAAAATAAGTCCCGTGAGAGTAATAAAAAAACAAGGAAACAGCTGCAAGTATCTCATTCCTGTTGAACAAAATTTGTGTAATTTTCAAAGGCTTAGTTTATGTTCTCATTTTCAAACTATTAAAGTCAGTAGCTGAATTTCATACATATGTCTCCAAAAGTGAAGGCTTGGCATTGCATAAACCCCCAGATTCAGAGTTACGGTTTTGCATTTTAAACAATCTGAACCTGTGGTTTCCCTATGAAGTTGTCAGGCATGAACTCTATTCAGTCTCAGCATTTGTTTTTGCAGTAGTCATTGTAGATTCACTTTAGCCCGTGATCAGGTTTTCCCAGACTGGCTTTAATGGTTCATTTTCGAAACAAATGGTTTTTTTCAGAGTAACTGTCAGTTATACATAAGGAAAGCAACTGTCTGCAGTTGTTTTGCCTTCAACTAGCTTTTCCAGGGCTCTCACAGGACAAGCTAATATGTGATGGGATGCTTTTAGGACCTAGTCCATACACTGAAGGGAGACTATGCTAAATAGATATTTTTGACAGTGACTGACCAGTGATGAAATGCAGGTGCATCTTGAATGCAAATGAGTTATCTTCTGACAATAAAGTAGACTTATTTCAGGAGATTTAGTTAAGCTATGTCATTTAGGGGGGAATTCAGGTGCCAGAGATGGAATTTTAAGAATTTTAAGGGACTGTCCTGTTTTACTGAGAGACAGATGTTCACAAAACAGTATTTTCTGTAAAACGTTTCTGTTTGTGTGCTATGGCTTTTTAAATTAAATTGTTTTCTTGTTTTAAAGGCAGTACAGCAGTTAATTTAGGCAATCCTAATAATAGTGTTTTGTTATGCCTGTGTAATACTGCAATGTTGACATGCTATAGCATTACTATTATTCTGAGATATGTTTATTTTTTAATCCTGTTGCTATTATCCTTGAATTTTCAGGTTTCTAGCCTGCTTACCAGTTTCCTTAGAATAGTTTTGGGAGTCTCCAGTCTCCAGTTTTGAAAGAAGTCTGTCTCATAATCTGCCTTTTTATCCTGCTCAGTAGCAATTCAAATGCATAAAGAGGAGATGTTTACAGCAAGGCACCACAAATATAATTTAGTAGGTAATATGGACAGAAATAAGCTATTAATCTGACAAAACTATGAAAGAAGCATCCTGAAAACATGACTAGGATATTCTGAAGTTTTGCTGCTTTATAGTTGGGATAGAAATTTAACCAAGTATACCAATTCTTTGCAATCTAGAAATGGAGATCCTTGGCTTAAAGGGTTACACTGTGAAACCATGATTTGTATGACATAGTGTCTGTTCTCTCCTTTGTGACTGGTCCTGGTCTTTGTGAGCCTGTGTTCTTTTTTACTTAAAAAAAATTGCTTCCTTGAGGAGTACCTTGGCTTTTACATCATAGAGCAGAAAAAGAACCAGATAATCACATACAAGTAAAATCCACCAAGAATCTTGCATCACTGCTATTTGGGTAGGTCTGTAAACACTACTGTTTTTTTGGTTGTTATTCTTTTCAGGATAAAGTAAGTTGGATCAAAGACATTATTCTTTCGATGATAGGTATTTGCCTTTTATCTGCATTATAAAATAAATGTGAATACTTAGCATCATATCAGTAGTTACTTGTTTTCTCTTACGTTGCATATGTTATGCACACTTCTCGGACAAAAATGCAGCCTTCTGCGGTGTCCATAACACCCAGACACTTTGGTCTTGAGGCTGACCTCTTTGAAATGAGGTGGTTATGAATGTAGGGTTGGATACTCATCTTCAATGATTTCATGCTCGGCACATCGAGGACAAGTCGGTCAGAGCTTCCTCTAGAGGCTGTCAAATTCTGCAGATATGTGCTAGGGCTGAATGCAGTGACTCCCATGTCATCCATATGTGTTAAGATTTGACAGTGCTACGCCTTCGCCCACCACAGACTGTTGTGTGAGGCATTCTGCTGCTCCTATGAGAATGCTGATTCATATATAGGTGGCTGTAAATCCCTTTGGCAAAAATGAATTTAAGCAGAATTGAAGAATTGGCCCCTTGTTGATAATACTTATATTAAAAGTTTATCTTAACAGTTCATTCAAATAAACAGTGTTGAACATGAAGAGTAAACCAAGAAAAAAATGTTTGCTGTTCACCCATGAAACAATGAATTTTAATTCAAAGTTCTCGGTAGATGTAGTTCTATTGGCTGTACTCCCTGTTCCCCGTACAAGGCTTTTGCACTCAAAAAAAATGGAAATGGCAATGTGCCATATACCACATATTAAAATTGCACTGTTATAAAAGCAAGGGAAAAAGCGTTTTGCAGTGCTTTCACTTATCATTCAGTGCCAGCTGGCAGTGTGGGATTGGAAAGGCTATTGGTTAGTTTTTTATATTTGGTCTTGGTTGCTGAGTAATAAATAATGAGTCTATCTTCCCTGGCACCTTTTATCCTAGGATCTTGAACTGTTTCAACTCTGCCTGTGCATGGGAAGGGTTTAATTAAATAAGCCCATTGCTGGTGTTGTGAAGCAGGCTTGTATTATACTGTTTCTTTACATGACTGTGCTGATACACAGGTGTTAATGCCAGTGAATCTGTGGAATGCTGCTTGCAGTCTGTACTACATTCTGTTGATCATAATCGAAATGAAATGAAAAGATAAAGCCTCACGTGCTCTAGAAATGCAGACCCCAGCCTATGTGAAAGGAGGGATTTTTTTTTAAATAGCTCAAATTCTTTAAAATAGATGCCTTGATGTTTTCATCACATTCAAGAACTGCCTATGCATCACGTTTCCATCTTAATTCTTCATGCTATTGTAGCTGTAGGCTGTGATCATAATTGGAATTCTATTGTACTTACACAAACCTCAGTAAGTGTTATTTCTTCTGTGAATGCCCAGTCTAAGAAGATCATTAATTTGGATCAGGAAGAGAGAGGCAATTTAAAAACATCTCCCTCTGCGTTTATTTGTTAAAATCTTGTCTTTGTTTTAACTATTGATTTTGCTATGTTTTGTTAACTCTCCCCCACCCTCTGATTTGTGTGATTAATTTCTGTAGCTATTATTCCTCTTGTGTTTCTTCTTCTCTCATAGAAAGACAGCAAGTTTAAAATACTCTGCCGCATCTTTTAAGATGCGGTAGCAGTGAAGAGCAATTTTATTTTATAAGGCACAGATTTGCATAACACTTGACAAACGGTCTGCCTAAGGGCTTGAAGTGTTACTGCTGAATTCAGTGGGAGGCTTTTCATTACTTTCAGTGTGTTCCAAGGCAGACCGTAAGTGCCTGGTACAGAGAGCAGTGGGATATGAAGGCGTGCATGGGCTCAAAGATACTACATAGCAAGAAGCAAGAGGTATGTAGGAGTACAAAGGTTATGACAGCAGTAGTTCAAAGTCCTCTAATTTATCTAGGTGACTTCAGAATGGTGATGCAGATTAATACCAGCTTGCTTCTGACATTCACAGCTACCACTAAAGCATATGCACGTTTCCAGTTTGCAATCATATCATGTATATTGATTTAGGTACCAAACACTGTTGACTACGGTAGGTCTAAGAGCTGTAATGGTGGTCTTCCTGATCTGCATGAGTGACAGGATTTTCCTGGCATGGCACCAGGGAAGATTGTGCTTGTTGAAAGGCAATATGGAAGAAACTACCTGATAGGGAGCAGATGCATCTCTTGGTCTGTTTTTCTACAAGCATAGAATGTGGAATAAACCTTTTTTGTAAGAGACCACTGGGCTGCCAGGCTGTGTGCTTAAGAGTTCTGAGCCACACAGTACTAGTATTTTCTGGCTTTTCTCTTTCATTGTGTAATATGTTTGTGTATGTATGTGTATATATATACTTATTCGTATAATGTGTGTGTATATATATGTATGGAAAGAGAACAGAGAAGTTTGAGAGTTTGTGGTGAAACTGCACTATATTCCATGCTGCGCTGGGATAAAAGGAGCAGCTCAGTGATGCAGACCAGCTTAGACCCAAGGGAGAGCTCCTTTTAATACCGAATAGGGTGGTGTGTATAACGTGCTATGTAGGAACAAAACCATCAGGGAGTATCTTGGAGATCTTTCAGTGTCATCAGGTGATTGTGGGCATCCAGCCCAAAGTTGATGTGCAGTCATAGCCATTCTGGAATACTTGGGGAAAAATAGAAAGTTGAAGTAGTGTCGTCTTCTCTTCCCACAACTGGAAGCCAAATTATACCGTATTCAGCTGTAAAGAAACTTCTTTCTGAACTGTGTAGGGATCAGAAAAGTTCTAAAGCATGTGTATAATAAGATCATTGGAATAAAAATATGGCTTCATAATGACAGTCAATTCTTTGAAGTCCTACTTGGGGATATCAATAATTTGGAACCTGAAATAGGAATGATCATATCTTCAATCTACTTCACTGTAATCTTTGCTGACTTGAGCACTGTTTTTTCCATGTTGAGACTTGTGCAATGTGGGGAAAAAGACTTGCTCATAAAGAGTAGCTAAAATAGATTTTGTAATAAATAGTAACGTTGCTTCTGTGTTTACCTGTCTGGAAAATGCATGCCTGCAAAGAATTTGAAAATAGAAAAATTAAATTCTAAACATGGGTTTCCATAGTTCTGTGGAAATTGATCATAAAAATTGTATGACATGATCAAATAAAAATAGGGGTTTTTTTGCTAGCCTTTGTATATTATTAGTGCCTATGTAAAAAAGGCTGCTATATATATGTATGGATATGTATGTATATGTGATAAAAATTAGATTATATTGGGAAAATTAGCCATGTTTCTCCATGCATTTTCTGGGAAAGATAAAAAAAAAAAAATATTGCTTATTTTTGTTTAGGTCTAACTGTCTTTTCAAGAAGAGATGCAATTACATGAAGAAGATTTGGTGGCTGCACTTCACTGTGGTGTTGTCTTTTCTGTGAAGATGTAAAAATGGACCAACTAGTCCTGTGGTAAGTTATTACTGGCAAAAAGCAAACAAGAACAGTAAGCATTACTGAATAAAAATAGCATCTCTGGTTAGAGAAATGTTAAATGTCACAGAAAGTGACTTCTGGAATCTGCATTCCCAGCATTTTCTTTTAGGCACCAAGATTTCAGTCTTGCTAGGTTTTCCGCTTTTGTGGCCTGGAAAGGACTGGAGAGTTATACAAGGTTTTTGTTTACAATAAATCTCTCAAGTCACCAGGATAACTACACTAAAATGGCATTCATTCAGCTGATCATGTCAGAACAGGTCTATTCTGATGAACTTTCAAAATACTTTCAAGGAATATAAACCAGGATGTTAACAGTTTAAATAAGCTAAATGCACAAGTATTAGGGTAGATATAAAAAGCAAAATTAGTCTTTCGTTAATAGTAAATAAAGCTAATCCTTGGAGTGAAAGCTTGCCTTTTATTTATTTGCTGGTTCTGCTATCCAAGGGTCTGACTGTTGTTATTTTATATCCAGAAACACTTGAATCATCCTCTTAGCTTGTCTAAGGCAAACCGCTTCAATATTGCGGTCAGTGGGCTGATGGAAGCAGTCCTGTAGCTGTTGTTGGTTTATTTGCTATTTGCAATAAATATTTCACTTAAAGGTCTTCCTTTCATAATATTAAAAAAAAACCAAGCTCAATTTGCAAGAATAATTAAATTGAAAAGGTTTGCTTCTTTCAGAAGTACTGAAGTTGGTAAATGAAGAAAGCAAGGAAAAAGCAGAAGAGAGGAAAAAATGAAAACACTACAGAATGGGGCTGTAGGATGAAGGCCCGCTGATGTTTTTTGTTTGTTTGTTTTTGGTTTTGGTTTTTTAAATTTTTTTTTTATTGCACTCAGACATAGCACAAGACTATGTCTTCTAGGGCAGGGGTAATATCTGCTAGCTGGTATAGTTCATAAAAACATAATAAAACTAGGAAAATGATATCCTGTCTGCAGCAATTAGAAACAATCAGATGACTGGCACCCGGCCTGCAAATAGGTTATACCTGTCTGAATAGGCTAGAGTAGGGTGGCACCCAGGAGGTAACACATGAATGGATGAGCCAGGATAAGCCAATTTTCAGCAATGGGTAGCAGCAGTAAGCTTTTGGACCAGACTAGTCTTGACCTGTGGAAAGCTGTATATAAACACTAGGGATGAACTTGGGGAAGAGAGAAGCAGCCTATTTTGATTGCAACTTCCTCTTGTTGAAGAGCTCCTTAGCCTTACTTAATCTACCTTGAAGACTAAAAATCATCAAATAACTGAGAGCCACCCTTACACCACCAGACTCATGGTATCATGTATCTAATATTTGACTAATATGTTTGATAAAGGATTCATCTTCAGCTGTTAGGAGTTGAGCATAAAAAAAAAAAAGATTGAAATTTTGAGACTTGTCTGTGTCTTGTCCCTCATCAGAGTGATCTCCGCTTCGCTGTTAAGAGCGGTTGTGACAGGGGCAAGTGTTCATGAGCTATATATGTTTTTTTTTTTTAATACATAAAGCTGTAAAGTCTTATCATTTCCTTGTCTTGGCACCTGCAATTCTATGCCCTTCTGTACATATCTGATGAGATAATCGCCTACATCTGTTAAGTGTAGGGATTGAGAAATGGGGTAGAGCTGTAAATAACTATTGTGAAGCTGAAAACATCCGTATCAGTTAAATTGGGCTCTTCATGAATGCAGCTGTGACTAGTTTGTTTAGAAATGGCAGCCAGAGAGAGAAAGATGTAAAGGGTAGTGCCTGCTGTCTTAGTGGTTTGCAGTTTCAGCACAGGCCTGGGTTATTTTTGGTGCTCCAAAAACTGCTTCTGCTTGCTTAAACAGTTGTAGGAACAAACCCAAGAATCCTCTATTTCCCCTTTTGAGAAACTGCACAAGTGAGTGATTTCTCCCTTACTTTCTGTTTCTGACTTTGGATTTTGCATTCACTTCTGCACAGTGAATCCAAGCCTGTCACTGCCTGGAAAAGTGGTTATTGTCACTGAGCTATTACCTAAAAGTGCTACTACTTTTTCCAGCTGTGCTACAAAAATAAACAGCAGTCCTTCTCTGGTCATTCATAGAACAACTGTAGGCACGCAGGATTGTGAGAGGAGACCTGGACTGTCCATGTTCTAGACATTCAGATATAGTGCAGTGGCAACTGTTTCCTCTAAGATAACTAGCTGGTTGTCATCCTTCATGCCTGCAGCTTTGGATAAGCTTTGCTTGAATTCCTGTTTCTCCCCAGATGTTGTATGGGAAGCATTGGTACACAACTTTGAGATTTGGATTCCATCCAGGGAACCACAGGCCTGAAAGACAGATGTGTCAATGTGCCATTCCTAGGTATCTAGGTTTCTTACTGAACCCAATGACGTCAAAAGAAGATCTATAGTAAAGTCTGGTTTTGGTGAAATGATCTGGGACAGCTTTCAAGTGGCTATTTAAGGCAGATACTCTGTTGAGTACAGTCCTCAGTGAAGGTTTCATTGCATAGCATTTTGTCCATCTGTTATGTGATTTTTTTTTTTTTTTTTTTTTCTCTTTTGTCTTGCCAGAGAAAAATTAAAGGTGGAGGTAAATATAGTAAATGTGGACTGCGACACGATCTCCTGGAATCTACGTGGTCTGTTCTCACCGTGCTACTTCAATAATATGCACAGATACAGATGTATGTATACAGACACAGAGTAGTTACTAAAATTTGACTAAATCTCTCTCCATCTCTCTCTTTTTTTTTTTTTTTTTTTTTTTTTTAATGACAGGAAAGGAGCTAAAATTACTTTGGGATTTGTTCCTATTCCTTGCTGCTTGTCTAAGGAGGGAAGTGAAGTGAAACTTCATGACTTTAATAGGAATTTCATGGATTGGCATGCTTTCTTTTCCAGTTAACATCTGAAGAGTTGGGTTTTTTCCTCACGTCTTCTTTCCCGATCCTTTCAATGCCAACTGAAAACAAAGGTTTTATTATAAACATTTGCTGAGTAACCACAAAATTTAAAGGAATTGCTTGTATCTGGCAGCAATTTCCACATATTGCTGCTGGCAGTAATGGTAACTCTTTCAACTTGCTTTTATTTTTCATGCTTTTTTTAGGAAAAAAATTTTGAACTTCTCATCTCATTTCCAAGAGTTTTCTGTGTTAATGAGAGCATTTCCTCAGAAAGCAATTTAACCATGCAGATTATGAGATTATTTCTGAGATCTGTTAATTTAAAAATATGGACAAAAGATAATTCTATCTTAAAGAAAACAAAAAAGCTGCACAGATGCAGAAGTGGAGCAGCTTTGAACTTTTTATAACAAATGTTAAGATTATACCTATATAAACACTCAAAAGACAGCACAGCTTTTTCTGTGGTCCAGTTAACAAATATGCTTGCAATTTGAAATTCTTAAAATTGTTTTTTATTTAAGAAAATTGACCTTTAAAACATAAGATATGCAAGGCCACTATAATTTCTGTTTGTGTAAACTTGATTTATTGAGTTTGTGCAGTGATCACTGAGGTCGGGGGTAGATAGCTTTGCTGCTGTCTCCTGTTTCCTTCAGGAGGCTTTCTCACTAATTTCTTATGAATTCTATTATTTGACAGGAACTTTGAGTACTTTGCTTGATTGCAGGAAGTAATTTAAAAAAAAAAAGAAGTGTTCCTTTCCTGTAAACCTTGCAATTTGAGAAAAAGGTGAATGTGGTATTCTTCATGTGAAGGTGGTACCTGTTCAGAAGTGATGGTATTAACGATTATTATATTATAGTATTTAAATTAATGTTTTTAATACATATAGTGTCTTTCATCCCAAAGCCGCTTTACCAAATGTGTGCGTCAGCTGTGATCGACTAGATGGTTTAATGCTTTGGTGATATCTCTAAATGACATGCAAATGAAAGAACTCTAAAAAGCCATTTTGCTGTGCACCTTGTCTGCTGTGGGTATTTCTGCTTTACTTATCTAGATAACAGTTTCTATATTAAATATGTTGTGTGCTATGTAGAATGTCAGGGAAAGCTGCTGTAATTATCTTGGGGAGAGGTCTCATTGTATTATACAGAAATGTAATCACTTGTGAGATGAAGACTTATACAGGACTTTATTTTGCAAGTGCAAAAGAGTTTACTTTTATGTTTAGATTTCTCAGAGGCAAAGATAACAGGGTGTGATAGAATAGCATAGAACCATCCATCTTTTTTCCCCCAGGACTGGAATGATGCTTCAGTGTATTGGCTTAGACTGACGCGTATTGATTGGGGCACCTGGTGCTTTGTTTTGGGAGGAAAAGCACTGTGCTTGAAAGGAATCCATGTCAAGATTTCACCTAGAACCTGCGATCAAAAGAAGAAACACAAGATGTTTCATGGGCATCTTCCAAGTCACAGATGCATGTTGTAATCTTGCCTTCTCTATCTGTGATAGCAATGAAAGATAAATTGGAGTGTGTCATAAATTGCAGCTTGACTTGGAGAGGACAACAGGCAGCTGGCTAGTGTAGAGTTGATGTCCAAGGACATTAGGGACCCAATTCAGTTGCATTAACATAGATATCAGTGCGATATGAAATGCCACAGAGAATATTGTCTGTTATCTAGCTGCTGATTCAAGAGGGGCATGGTTCTCCTGAATGTCCAGTGACATACTTCCCAAGTCTGTGTAGATTATCTTGGACTCCATAGGGTATCTCAAATAGCACCAGGTGTTTATGATGAGATGACCAAATCATGCCTCATAAGATGCTTGCAAGAAGTACAGCTCACCCAAGAGTGCTGTTTGGATAAAAAGCGTACAATTTCCATCCTGTGTTTCCTTTGGTTGAGTCCAGAGCAAGTAAGACAAATCACTGAGGGGAAAATGTAGGTGATAGACCTGCCAGGTAGGTGTCAATAAGTAATGTTCTCTGTTTTTTGTCCTGGATTTTGGCTCAAGTAAAGTAAACACAGGGTATTGTGGAAGTTTACAATGGCCCTCAACAAAAATCACTGTAGATAAATCAATCCCCATGGTATTTTAATTCTTAGGACTGAAATATAGAGATCCAGTGCTATTTTTCTCTCTAAAATGGCCAGTTGCTAAACTATGATTTAGAGCCCCTCTCTCTCTCGAAGGCAGATCATAGAATTTTCTGCAGATCCTGACTTTGGTTTCAGTTTTTTCTTTCCATCAGTCAGCTATCTATTTTAGTAGTTATTAATCCTTAACTTTTGAACTTTCTTTTGACTTAATAAGCAGGAATAACACTTTTTTCCTGAAGTCCTCCCCCCC
>JAYKAV010000457.1:29542-77532 GCA_035582835.1 Phoebastria nigripes | reverse complement strand
GAAAACGTAGTATAATGCTGCAGTCCCTCTTCAGTGAAGTAATTAAACCAGTTATAAGAATAATCCTTGAAATTGGCCTCTGCAAACTATCCTCAGTCAAAAGAAGTGGTTCTCTAAGCCTTTATTTCCATTCAGGCAGCTTACAGTCTTGACTTTCCTGTCAGCAGAAATAATGCAATATTAAATTGTTGCGTGCCATGTGCTTTTGGCATAACTTGCAGAACTTGTTTTTCTTCCTGAATTTTCTGGCTTTGCCTAGATTCATATTCCAATCACTGGCTGTAGATTTGTCCTAATTTACTAGATTACGCGAGTGTCTAGATCAGGTACTTTTTTCCAGTGTAGGTACTCACAGACACTGATCACACCATCTCTCAATTTATTTTTTCAGTGAGGTAAACAGATAGGGATCCTTATGTTTCTCTAGCTTAGGCAGGATTTTCATGAGTGTGTCTTTTCTTTTCTTCTTGCTGTTTCTATTACATCCTTTGCAATATGGCAGGATGAAATGAAAGAGAAGTATGCTGAGGCAGTGAAGAGGGGGAAGGGCTAGAAGCACAAACAGTGTCTAAATTAGTGGAATGAGAATGCCTGGAGAATGTGATCTCTGTTGTATCTGAGCTATTACTTCAATTCTGAAATTATGTTGGCTTGGAATTACACTCTTCACATCACCGTTCTGCACCTTTGGGGGATTTATGGACCTGTCGAGCTCAGCCAGTTTGCACATCGTCCTCACTTAGTTGTTGTTTCGTTCCAGAATCAATATTAAAATATGGTGCTTAAAAATGTTGCTCTGCCAGATGTGCATAATGCTGTATGGTAGAAGCAGCTGAGTACATCATGGAAGTAACAACTCTGAGGGTCTTACTCTGTTTATCTTAGACTATATCTGCTGCTTGTCTTGGCAAACTCTATTGAGTGTGACATTAAATTACAGTTGTGTCCATTCTACCTTGCAGTGCTCACTAATAGAGACCTTGGATTGTGTTTGGAGTTGTGGAAGGAAGAGGAAACATGGTTTTTCAGGTGCTTCTTACATTTCTCTGGCCCTGTGCCAGCCAGTATGACACGAAGTGAGAGATGCAGCCTGAGCTGCTCCTGCTAAGACAAAGCAGCCAAAGCTCCCTTTGGTAGTGGTGTCTCGGTTAGGAAGGCTCCATACTGATGCTGGTACAGCATCCCATGTAATACACACTCTCCTGCCCTCGCCCAGCATTTGAGAGCATCGCACCCATTCCTTAGGCATCAAGTGCGGAAAGCAGGTACGGTGAAGAGAATTTTTACGTACTTTGAGAACATGCATCCCATATATAGTGCACTGGGTAGTTGACGTACCTATCTCGCTGTGTTTTACTGTGAATGAATTTTCTACAAATCAAATGAAAATTTAGCTGTTCTACTTCATTTTAACTTGCAGGCAATGCTAGAGTCCCCAGTGCTAGTTTATGTCTTTATGAGCTGCAGTCTTTACAACTCCCTAGTTTAAGCAAAACCTTTTTGATCTATTTCTTGGGTCAGGGCTGACATAAAATAAAATATTCAAAAATGCTTTTTCATTATGTGATCATTCTGCTCCCAAAGTGGAACAAGCACACCTTTGAAATCATGCATTTGGAAGAAATACGGGAGGGAACCAAATGCATGGAGACAGTCAACCCAATTGCATTAAAATAAATGGATCATGTACTGCTAGTTCTGACGTTCTATAATCCCAGTCTTAGTTGGAACCATTTGGCTTCCTCATGGGAGCAGAGACTTGCTCGTGTGCAAGAAATGTGGAATCAGGACTTAGTAAGTGCAAAGCATCACCTGGTGACATTGAGGAAAAAGTGGATGAGTTGCCCAAACTGTTATCCAAGAATTAAATTTAAGAAAAGAAACAACTCCCAAGCAAGTAATCTACTAACAAAGACTTTCTACGAAAAGGCAATATATGGAAAGCTTTTGAAGTTACCCAGGAACCAGAGTTTTCAGTAGCAGAGGAAGTTTAGCTACCTGTCAGCTTGATGCTGAAATCCATGTAGTTCACCAAATCTAGATGTTCATTCTTTTCCCATTTCAGTAAGTCTGTGCAACTTTGAATACAGCAGTATTTAGCCAAGAGAATTATTTGGCCCAACTCTTCTAAATCCTACCTTAGGGAACATATTATTGCCATGGTAACATGGTCAAAGCTTTTACTGTTAGTTAAGCTCAAGACAGGAAACAATATTCTTTCAAAATGTGTATTTGGAGCACAACTTATTAAAATCATCAATATTTATACAGCAGATAATATCTTCAGACAGGCTGGACACCATCTGTCACAGCCTGATTTAATTTTATGGTTGTAGCAAAGTGAACTGACAGCATAGAAATTTTCACAGAAGTCAGCTGTAAGTATGTCATGGTTTTCAGGTAAACCTGTGAAATGTTGTAAATGGTGGTTGTGTATTCATGTTATGTAAATGGAGAAAGTACTCATTCGGGGGAGGGGTGTTGATTTCTGTTTGTTTGCATCCTGAAACAAGTTTAAAATCTGTTTAGTGCTCTATTGTACTGGAATAATTTATAATTGAATCCTTGATACATGCCTTATGTATCTCGGCAGGGAAAATTGAACATGAAATCATTTGCTCTGGAAGAATTACTGAATACAGGAAATAGCAATTTTTAAAATTAAATAAGACTTGAGCAGTTTTTGTTTTTACCTTCAGATCATAGAATAGTTTGGGTTGGAAGGGACCTTTAAAGGTCATCTAGTCCAACCCCCCTGCCAGGGGCAGGGACATCTTCAACTAGATCAGGTTGCTCAGAGCCCCATCCAACCTGACCTTGAATGTTTCCAGGGATGGGGCATCTACCACCTCTCTGGGCAACCTGTTCCAGTGTTTCACTACCCTCATTGTAAAAAAATTTCTTCCTTATATCTAGTCTGAATCTACCCTCTGTTAGTTTAAAACCATTCCCCCTTGTCCTGTTGCAACAGGCCCTGCTAAAAAGTTTGTCCCTATCTTTCTTATAAGCCCCCTTTAAGTACTGAAAGTCCAATAAGGTCTCCCCGAAGCCTTCTCTTCTCCAGGCTGAATAACCCCAACTCTCTCAGCCCTTCTTCATAGGAGATGGCAATTTAAAATTGTGATTGTTTTCTTTTCCATAGTAAGCATTCAGTTTATGGCACCCTTAGCATTTTATGTAATGTTTTATGTCATTAGGATAATAAAACACCTGTGATAAATTTATTCAAAATTATATTAGTGCATTTTAGGGTATATTCATTTGCTAGAGTTTTACAGTACATACAGCCCTTGTCAGTAGACAGACTAGTGAGGGTGAGGTTTAAAAAATGGCAGTAGTATTGTGTGCTGAAATTGTTTTCTTGATATGTGTCATCGAATAAGTAATACAATATTTTTCACTAAAGATGCAGTAATCGAAGTTACAGATGAAATAGTTTCATGCGCAGTAAGAAGGTCCTGTTTCTCCAACACTTGTATGGTTTAAATTATTCATTAAGTTCATTCCCTTTGTTGAAGTAAGTACTTAGCAGTCCAGTTTTTCACATCTAATTCACTGCCTAGTGAGGTATATGTGCATCCTTCTGTTTGATATTTATGGGCTTTGGATAAGGACTTCCTTTTTCTAATTATGGTGAGCGTAAAGACTTGAACCGTTCTAATTTGTGTATTCATATGCATGCATGGATGTGCACACTTCTCCTGTGTTGGTGCCTGTCTTACTGCGGCTTAATGTAAATCTGCTAAGATTTGTTTTATCCTATATAAGATCTTGATTTAGAAATGTACAGGTAATGAATAGCGCTCTTGACTTGAAGAACTATTTTTTCAGAAAATACTCCTTCTTCTACCACATATAAACCAGGTTTTCAATTTCTAAAATAATAAATTTCTGTAAAATACCAGAGTAGTTGCCTGATTTTGCAGTTGTTTGTATGATGTACAAGCAGGTGATCGGTGTAACTCCTTAGGTCAGTTACTGTTAATCAGTCTCTGTCTTTTACGAATTCTTCTGATGCATCTATTACGTTGATTCACTGTCTCTTTCACTTAAAACCTTCCTTGTGAAAAAATGAATGAACTTGTCCAACAGCCATGCCCTGCCCTGTGATATTCTCACCTGTTCTCAGTTACCAGACTTTGTCTCCAGTTACACTTTATAATTGCAGCAGCTCTGTATCGGTCAGGCCACATGAAGTTACTGTTTAGATTGTGCTTTTCAATGGCAGGATTAACCAGAAAGCAGACATGATGCCAGTCATAGTTATTTCTCCACCTCAGTTCAGTTCTGTTACATTTGTCCATCTGTATAAGAAAGTTAAAGAAATCTTGAGATTAAACTGTACTATTCGTCATGGTATGACAGTGAAGAGGTAGTAGAAGGAAGGGGGGTGAAAGAGGGGTGATAGGAGTATGTGCAGCTTCCTTAACTTTTCCAAGAGCGTCTCTTGGCCATTAGTGTAATAATCACGTGGAAAATGTGATAGTTTTAAAGGCCTTTTGATGGAGATGAGCACAAAATCCAAGATCATTCTTCTTTTGCCTGAGATAAAGTCCAAGTCAACCTTCATCAGTAATTACTCTTGAGAATGAGATTGAATAAAATCAATGAAGGCATTGCAAATTTGTTGGATTTTATTAAAACTAGCTGAGAAGTTCAGTACAATGGAGGGTTGTACTGCAGACAAATGAGAGCTGCAAAAAAGGTTWGTATATTGAGTCCTCGAGCTTGAAAAATAACTTTGGAACAAAGGAACTCTTGCATTTGATGTACAGTGAGCATATACCTGGGGAGAACAGCAGTGGCGTAGTGAGTCTGGGTTCCAGTGTCCGTAGATAGCCTATCACACCTCTTCACTGTTCCACTTGACAGTGCAACATTACATCAGACTGGAATCATAGAAAACTATGGCTGAAAGTGACGTTGAGAAATCACTTAGTTCTAGCTCTCGCACTGAGTTGGGTGGAAGAATTTGTCCAGAGATTGGTTTGTTGCTTTATGCCTTAAAACATGAAGATGCTTGCTCACTAGGATTTTATTTTAGTGGCCTTAATTTGTGATCCATTTAGCCATTGAGAAGAATATGACCTCTGTAAGGCAGATAGAGCTGAATGGGGCAGCTCCTAAACCATCACAGTTTGCAACCCAGTGCCATTGCCAATTTCAGATTACTTTAATATGCTGGATTGTTAACTATGGCAATTCAGGAGTTGCTACATTTAGCCATCCATGCAGCACGCTCTGGGAGGAATGGCATAAACTGCTTGAGCAATTCCAGTTTAGTCCTGGACCTCACGTGGATTAACAGTGAGTCACTGAGTGCTTCTAYGGCAGGCAGAGCTAGTACTTCTGTAGTTACTGGTCCTCTGGTAGGACCATTTCAGAAGATTCATATAAAAACTGTTAATGGTGAGCATAGAGTCACAGCTGCTTTCTTCCATCTGTTAAAAGCAGTGCTTCATTCTTTAAAAGAGTGCCTCATTTACCTACATCTATTTTTCATCTTTTTTTTTTAACTAAACAGCATCAGCAAACAAGGAATTGGAAATGCAGATGGACCAGAATCTCAATTTGGCATTGTTATTTTTTGTTTTAATAGTGATCTCTGTTTGTTTGTATAAATGCAGGACTGAATGTGAGCAACTCCTGACATGATTGTTCTCCAAACCTCAGTGTTCCCAGTCTGTCTCATGAAAATCAATGACAGAGGTACAGTCTAGTGTTCATCTCCTGGGCTACAAATTGTACTTTTTTTTGAATTCACATTTAAAGTAAAACAAGATGAAGTTTTGTACTAAAAAAGACCAACACTAGTGAGTGCTTTAGAGGCACAAGGGGGGGGGGTGGCGTACAAGAGCTTAGCTGAAATGAATTTAATTGGCTCATGGTGACCTTTGTAGCTGTCTTTGTGTTGTAAACATCTGCTTCAGTCCAGTTGATCTTAAATTTAGATCATACCCACTTCTAGTCTTGCCTATCATGGAGAGCATGTCTGCCCGTTAAGATTGGGGCAGCTATTCTGGGAAACAAGTGCCTAAAATTATTTGTTTAAATTGTTTGACTGAAATTTTCTGCACTGTGTCAGGCCATTACAGTGTTTACCTGAGGCCTGATTCCAGGCTGGAATGCTTTTTATGGCATCGTGGTRTATCTTGGCCCAGCCAGTAAGCCATCTCAGCAGGACACTGTAAAGAGYGAGCTGTAATCACTCAAGACAAGTGTGGAGTGAAATGCTGGTTTAGCTGTTGAGCTTGAGGAAGCAGGATCCCTTCATTAGAAAAAGCAGCATCTGAAAAGATGCTATTTTCCACTAGATCTGTTGTTCCAAGGACATATACCCTAATTACACTCCAAAGGCTCTGCCACCTCTGCAAGAGCTTAGGCTCTTTTGTTTCTTGTCCCTTCCTCCAATGCCAGTCTCGTAACTGTGTCAAAAGCAACCACTTCCTACCCCTTCTGCACCAATGAATGGTCAGTTAATGCTATTTTCAAAGGTATTCTCCAGTCTACTCACTCACACAATAGTTTTTTTTTTCCAGGAAACCTATTTTTGAATGTATCCTGAATGTTTTAGGTAATACAGGTAAAATATTRTGTATGGACATATTTTTAAGAAAAAAAAAAAATCGCCCTTTGCTCCAGATTAGTAATAAACTTATATGTGTACGTATATTTGTATATGGTTGCTGTAGTGGAGTCTCTCACCAAATGAGCAAAAGTCTTTAATAGGTTTTTGCAATAAACAGACACCCCCAAAAAAGAGGCTAATATGTAGGCTTTATTCAAAGAGGTAATTTCATTCTGGTATTTTGCCTAACAATAGTGTATTTCTAGAGTCTTGTTGAAGAAGACTAAGCACAAAAGAAATAATTTTTCAGGGTATTCTTTTGTGGTATTCTGTAGGATCTGGAAGGGATGAAACCTTTCTCGGAGTGTTTTATCACCCGTCTATGCTGGAAGCAGTAGTAGTACTTCTTGTGCAAACATGACAGTTATACGGTAGCAGAAAATAATGTCTTAGACGCCTTAAGAGAGTAGATGTGATATGGTATGGAAGAAAGAAGAATATGGTTAGAGAGACAAAAAGGGAATAAAGGTTTTGGTGTTTTTAATGAGGATGTGAAAACTGCCTGTTTAAATTTTTTTTTTTGTTTTGCCAATCTTGTGATGAGGGTTTGGGTTGGGGGTTTTTTGTTTCAATATCTTGTAGTTACTGCTAATTGTGCTTCTGCTATGCATCTTGAAGCTCCTTTACTTGCCCCTCCTCCCCTCATCACTCAAAAAAAGAAGTGTAGTAAACTGTAGATTTCTGAAGCTTACCCAGTCAAATATGCTATGGTTACTGAGACCAGTAACTTGACACRCTAAAACTATCTGGCTTATTGCTTATGTCTACTGTGCAGGTGTTTGCAAACTGCGGTGGAGGTTGTGCCCTGCTGCCCTTTGTGCTCCTTAGGACATTGGTGACACTGGCAGAACACTGGTGACAATGGCAGGACATTCTCTGGGCGCATAATGCACTTATGCATGCTTCTTCACTATGCCCCATCCAGTCTTAGTATAAGGTAGGGTATGGGAAGAGCTTTCTGTGGGGAAAGATTGCATGTCATAGTGCTGTCAATTAAAAAAAAAAAAAAAAAAAAAAAAAAAGACAACAGTGTGGGAAAGTTGGAACTATAGAATTTTTTCTCACTGGAAATAAATGTGTTCAGGCCTTCATGCATGTATATATGTACACAGGAATGATACACAGATCACGGTGAAAACCTTCACTTCCAAAAAATAAGTGCGGATAGCAGAACACGCAGGAGAAACAGGCTAATGAAGAAAGGAGGGTGGAGGAACATGGTATAGTTAAGACAAGAATGGGTAACCTATAGCTCAGGCGCCAGACACAGCTAATGACTTCACTTCATCCGTAGTTAYGTTAAACGTTTTAAGTGTTTATGGGTCACGTCATATGTCAGCGTATGGCCTGCTAAAGCCACTTGGATGGCCCTCAGAAAGGCAACAGTTACCCAACCTGAGTTAGATAATGCCCATGTTAGAGTTCCAGGTCAGACAAGACTGTGTTTGGCTCTGGCTGTGGTAAAGCCTATGGAATATTCAAACCACTAGCAGGAAAGCTGCAGTGAGTTCCTCGGAGCTCTTCTTGACCAATGTAACTGATATACTGAATGAAATGGTTTGTTTTTCAAAGAAGATACGTATTCCAGCAAGATTGAATTTCACCATCGTATTTCTGGCTAGGTCTTATCCCAGCCTAAATCTCGTGGAAGTCTAGTTCAGTGTAGTAGTCTTACCAGTGTACTTTCTTTGCTGTTTAATGTCAGAAGAGAGGAGACATCCTGCAGTTTGACACATGCAGAAGAAATGTCGTCTGCGTAACTTTTCAACTTGAGGGCATCAGAAGTTATCACCAACTCTCCTGGTTCTGTGAGCTCAAAATGCAGTAGTACCTCTGTGCCATGGGACCTTTTAGAAGTGGCAAGTTTTTAGTCTGGGGATTTGGGGCATTCTAGTAGTGGGCACAACATACTGCCAATGGGGAGATCTCAGCGGTTCCTTGGGCTTCTAAGGATTCTGTTCTCAGAGTTGCATTGCTTGTTCATGCGAGCAATAGCTGCATGAATAGCTGTGTTCAATAGATGTGAAGGAGATGTGTTGTGGGTTTTTTTTTTTGTTTGTTTGTTTTTTAATACAGTCCCGTCCCCCCCTCCCGTCCCCCCCCCGCATGAAACTTAAATGAATTTCAAGTATTTGGATTTTTTTTTTTTTTTAAGGTGATTGGCATTTATGCGTTTGTATAGCAGCTAATGCAAACAAAAGAGCAGATCTACACTGCTGTTACTAGCTCCCCGATGCTGCAGATGCCCGAGCTGCTGCTGCTGCTGGGAAGTGCTACAGAAGACTATTCAGCTTCCCTTTGCAGTCTGCTCTATCCCCTGATTCACCAGGAGATACCATAGCTGTGGCTGCAGATTAGACTTTTCTCTCCCTCCCCCTGCGAGTCCTCTGTGTGCTTTGACGTCATGTGTGCTCCTTTCAGTTGCCATAGCAGCCCCATTCCCCAAGCTCTCTGCCTGTCTCCTCTGGTAGGTTCCACAATGGTACAGCCAGCATCACGCTGCACAATGGTTTCCAGGCAGTGAAAGAGCGTGATTCAGCAAGCCACTCTTTTTTTTTTTTTTTTTTTTCCTCTCTTTTATTTCATTATCAGACATTTTGCCTCCCCTTTTTCTGTTCTGCTCTACCTTCTCCCCCAGGCTTTTATTTAGTTCTTTAAAGGAAAACGGTGATTTACCTTGACTCCAACTGCCCATCTTTTTATTTTATTATTATTATTATTATTATTATTATTATTATTATTATTATTATTATTATTATTATTATAAAAAATAGCCCATCTCTTTCTCGGCACTGTTTGGAATGTGATTTAAAAATACCACCTAAAGTCGCAGTTTGGGGGAAAGGTTTCTGGACGAGAATAGCTCGCAAGCACGGAATGGTAGGTGGTTGATGCTAATATTATATGACTAACTGCTTTCGCAGGGTGGGGTGATGAATACTGATTGCCGTTTAAAAAAAAAATGGGGGAGAGGGAGAGAGAGACAGGTTAATGAAGTAAACTGCTAACTGAAGCAAGAAGGCTGCAGCTGTACATTTTCTGGCCAGAGAACCATCGTTTTCCTGTGTTCGGGTGTGTATGAGCTTTTCTGTTTGGGYGCTTTAAGTGACCGGTGGTTGTGAGAGCAGTGCAGAGGCACATCATGGACAGGAGTGTGATAGTGCTTTACCAGCTGGCTCATGTAAACAGTAGTGTTTTACTCAGCCTCATCACCTCTAACGCTGCTTGGGGGCTTTTGGGGGAAGGAGGTGTCTTGGCTTGCAATTCAGTAGAAATGAGTACATTATGTGGGTTATATAGTCCATACAGAGCCATATAAAATTGGAATTTGTAAAAATAAAAAAGAAGAGAGGATAATGATAAGCAACTAGAAGATCCAGAAGACAGAAGCCTTGGCCTTTTGCAAAGTGGTTGAATGCCAAAAAAAAAAAAAAAGTGTGTGCGGGGAGAAGTGAGTGTTTGTCAAACTGTGTTGGATGTGGGGGTGCTTTTTAAGAAAGTGGTCTTTTAAGGTAATCATCACTCTTCTGCATTACTCTCAGATTCAAGTGAACAACTCAGCCAAGAGCTTTTAGGAGAGGTGTTTGCAGCATGCTACAGGCCAGTTATTTTGCAAAAGAGAATTAACAATCTGCAGATACTGCAGTGAAATCAATGTTGCTTTGCAGGGAAATCCTCTGGCAGAAAAGCTATTGCTACAAGAAGAAATGTTGGATTTGTTTTTTACTGTAGAGAGGCCTTATTAGAAATAATAYGAATTTGACTTGGATAATTAAGTGTTACAGCATTGTTTAATAAGCAGGCAGTGCTTCCAGTGAACCACGATGGGCATGTTTCACACCATTGCTGTACTGAGAGATTGTAAGCTTGTTTACATGGGTTCTTTTTGCGGCATAGCTTCATGGTATCCTCAATGCAGCCCTCCCCTCCTCTGATATGTTCACTATGATTTTTGCCAGAGACTTGTTTAAAGACAAACCAACACTATATGAAAATAAGATTTTGAAGAAAATGATGGCATAGGCTAGAAAATTTTTAGGAGGAAAATGCAAATGAGTATATTGTAAATGATCAGGAGAAGTCTGAAATCAGCTTGCTGGAGGACACAGAGCTTGTCATGCAAGGCCAGTTTCAGAAAAAGAGAAAGGTTAAGATAGAATAGGATGGTGTTGGTACTGCACAGGGCTGTTTGTCTTTGCCCACATGTAAGCTATCTTTGGTTCCTGTGCCTTGGGGAAAGTGGAGTGCACCAAACCTCTGGTATTTTAACCTTCTTTCAGAACATTGCTCTGTAGTCCTAGCCAGGAACACTCTGGAGTAGTATTTTCTTCTGTGGTGCTTCTGCTGTGTGCTCACTCTTCCTGCTAGGAAAGGTGGCATAGAAATTACCTTTTCAATTGGCTCAACTAATGACTTTCTCTTACAGGGACGCAGATGTGAATGACAAAGGTGATTTGACCTCAGCCATTAAACAATATTCTTTCTCCCTGACACTCAGTAAACTGCACTCTAGTGCATTGCGCTCTCCTGCTGTTTCAGAGTACGCATAATTTGACAGGGTCCTGTTGTAATTATGATTTTGTTGAGGAGTATTAGGATTACAGGGATGTTCCTAAATAGGATAAGGGCAAAAATCGCTTAACATGAAAAATAAGTTGCCTTCAGCTGCCTGTCTGCCTGCGTGATATTAGAAAATGTCCCTTTCATTGTTAGAAATACGTGTGTGCACAGAAGGGGCTTTTTATGAGCAGACCTTGGGGATGAGTGTTTTCTTGTAGGGKTTTTTTTTTCCCCCGCTGTCAGTGGTTGGCATGTTTGCAGCCATTATTTAAAGATTTAATAGAACTGGATCAATAATTGTAAGACAAAATATCTTCCAGCAGTGTTACAGTATCAGATCTGGCTTGTGAAAACAAAGAGAGAGCTATCAAAATTTCCCTACCATGGTATTGGAGAATTTCATAAAACTCACCTGTAGTTTGCAGTCTGTTGCAAAACTCATGCAATTTAAGGGAGAGCTAAAGCAGGCCCAAAGGAGGAGAGTTTTAGCATTGCTTTTGCAGACGACATCATAGTTTTATTAAGATTTGGAAGGCAGGAAAGCTGAATTTAGAGAAAGGTTCCCAGCTTTACGATTGGTTATCTCTTAAAGTATTGTTCAGTAGAAGCTACCCAGTTCTTTGGACAATAACCGAAAATATTACCAGCTTGTTGATAAATTTTCAAAACAAAGTAAGTTTTTAATTTTTTTTTTTATGGCAACCATTCTATACCCATAGCCCCTCCCATTCCACTGGTTACATTTTTGAGCTTATAATAGCACTACTAGAAATTATGACCTAAAAGCCTAGTGATTGCAGTATTACCACAGTTGCTGCTCTGTTATGTCATCAGGAGAAAAGGAGAGAGACTTCACTGGACCACAATACTGAATATAAATATAACCTGGCTTCCAACACTCATATTCTGCTACCCTTTTCTATGATTCTTGCATGCTTACTGTTTTGAAGGCCACTTGCAAGAAAAATTAACCCTCATAAAAGGGCACCAGTTAAAAGAAAAAATGCTGGTTTTGCTGTGAGTTCTTTTTTCCTTTCTTTCTTGCAGCACCATCTGTGGAGGCAGRCATTAAGAAAAACAGTCTTTCACAGAAACAAAAAATCTTTTGTACTCAAGTAACCATCTAAAACTGATGGTCTAAAACTGAAAGCAACATACAACTTTAATTAGTGTGAAATTTCAGGTGTTAGGGCTATGTTTCCTTTCTCTTATGCTATGATAGTGAGATTAAAGTATAGCTCAAAAGGAGTACAGGGGATGGGACAGAACTTAATGGTCCCCTGTCCACCATTTGCAAAAGTTACACAGCTTTCCTTGAGTTGCTATACTGTGTTTTAGCCTGATAGCCATAGCTTTGTTAGCATGCTTTAGAATCAGTCTTGGTTAGTTGTTAGAAGAGAAGGACAGGAAATTCAAGTCCCGATACTTTCCAGTCGTCATTGTTATATAGTGAGATATTTAGTAAAGGATTTGGCACATGAACTCACTAGTGGCAGTGGAATGTTCTCCTCAGCTTCATCTGTACAGAAGGGATGTGAAGTCATGATCTTCTGTTCATCTTAGGATATTCCTGACTATGCCTGGAGCATAGGACAGAGTCAGAGCCCTTGTTAGAGCAAGAAAAAGAAAAAGCAGCTGTTGCATTTTTAGGCTTCCAGGTTTTTCTCCTGTCCAAGGAAAAGAAGAAGTTGATGACCGCATGAGTGCAGACCCTTGCTCACATCACAGTAGTGACATTGGAAATTTTGGGTGTTTTAGTCTCCCAGGACTGCTGTCTGCTTTTTACATTGTAATAAACAGTAAAATTTGGAGGTCCAGAAGAGCCTTCCAGTCAAGTCAATAGCTGCTTCACCAGGACTCTACACTAAGAGGTCAGATAACCCAGGAAATTAGGAACTGCTATTTGAAGTGGGATTTCAGGGAGCCTGAGTACGTGCAGTTCTTGTCCCAGTTCAGTGAAATGTAGTAGGCTCTGTCTGGTTAAGCAGTTGTTTTCTCATAAGGACTTTTAAACTTCTATTCTTAGTACAAAGTTTTAGTTCACTTCTCTTCTGAGCTATTTGAAAACATGTTGTGAAACGGTGGCAAGAAAATGTTGCCCAAACGTTCTGCTTAATATTGGTCACCTAATTTGTTCAGTGGTTAGACATCAGAGTGGTACATCCTCCTCTCATTCACTGTCTTAATACAACATTTGCGTTTTACCACATTTCTTGAGGTTGTCTGTAAGTTTCTTAACTGCAAGCACTTTGTCAGTTGAACATATTTTGTCACATGTTTTGTTGTTTGTTTTTAAGAGGATGCTAATTTGATAAACAGCAGTAATTCACAGGCCTTTTCTTATGCCTATATGTATCCATATTGCAGTTTTTAAAGCTCTTCATAATGTCACAAGTCAAATTTAATTTCAATCCCCAGATATTAGTGACAGATAACTGTGTACAAATCTCAAYTTACTGTAGTGAAAGTTTCTGCTCTTCCTTATTCCAAAGAAAAATTTGAAGATCTGACCTGAGAAAGATAGGATAGAAACAAAAATAATTATTTTAGAATGGTTTCATGATTTTTAGTGCCATCTGTTGCAATTTGAACAGTCTTAACATGAGCTCTTAAGCAGGGTCTGCCTGCCATGATTTTTTTTTCCTTTTTTTGGTGGGGGGGAAATACCCGTGACACCTCTCTCCCATTTAAACAACACTTCATTCTGCATTATTTTCTATCTCTAGCCTTTCTTCTTTCCATGGAAGAAGAGAAATTTATGGTACAGATACTGCGTGTAGCTGGATGCATTATGGTATTATCAGAGGAAAATCTCAAGTCTGTGTTAATTGATGTGCAAATACTGACATTCCAGGTTAGCTTAGTTTTCTGAACTTTTTCTGTGTCTATCAATCAGACTTGAAAAATAAACCCCAAATATTTCTTTCTCTTTTTTTGTGCTTAGGGCTAGTATTAGAAACCTGTACCAGCAGCAGGCCAGACTCAAATATCAGCTATGGCAACCCATGCATGAAGTTGATGCCTTTGAACAATTTCCTATAGATGAGACATAGCACGCGCTGTGGTGAGTCAACAATGTATTATTTTATTAAATCATACTCCTTGGCAAAAAAAAATAGTGCTTAATGCCAAAGTACATGCTGGGTTTTTTTGGTTTGTTTGGTTGGTTTTTTTTTTGGGGGGTGGGGTGTGGGAACATTAAAATTACAACTTCTAGTAATTTTTAGTACACATGAGCATAATGCTGTCTTCTTATAAATGCCTTTTTCAAGTGTATCATTTCTACATTGTACATGTAATTATCAGATGGAGCACATTGGGAACATGGTTTTGGTGAAAGTGTGAATATAGCAAAATAATTAAAAAAAAATCCTACATATGCAGTGTTC
Source organism: Phoebastria nigripes (assembly GCA_035582835.1). Classification (NCBI taxonomy): domain Eukaryota; kingdom Metazoa; phylum Chordata; class Aves; order Procellariiformes; family Diomedeidae; genus Phoebastria; species Phoebastria nigripes. The sequence goes on along the minus strand of JAYKAV010000457.1, from coordinate 62,955 downwards.
TGGGCTTGATATATCCTATTTTACACCAAGTTTTGTAATTAATGTTTTGCATCTCTTTGATTTGGGGTGGGGGAGAGGAAAGGTTGGTTTTTTTCAGTTTGAGATGACTGAAGAAGACCTGTGAGGAATCCTGACAGAATTTTTTGACATATATCTCTTTATCCTTGGACAGGAAAATAAATTGTGAGAATAGTGATGAAAAGCAAATAGCCTTTTTAAAAATACTTTGTGGCTTTAACTATCTGTAAGTCTGCTAATAATTTTGATGCATATTTCTTAAATAATAGTCATTTTGATCCTGATAATTTCTTGAAGATGGCTTTAGTATACCTTTGGGAGATGAGGAATTGTTTTTAGATGTCCCATGTAATCACAATAGAATTATTGTGAAATCTTGTAACTCTTGAAGGCAACCAATTTTCTGTTCAAAACAAGCTTATATTAATTTTTTTTTCCCCTAATACTAGCTAGATGTTTGTCAGCTGCAGTCAACATAACCAGCATAAACTGAAAGCCAACAGCTTTAAAAAGAAGCCACAGATCCAAGTTGATCTGTAGAGTTCAAACAGATCTTCTGTGATTTGGCCTTTACCAGTGGCCAGTGTCAAATCTTATTCCTGGCACTATTACACAAATAAGGTGTAGATCCAAGTCACTAAAATGTTTCTACTGTTTCGTTAGGAGATAGAACTCTGTTATCTCTCTTATTTGTAGATCAGGCAGGGATGGAAACACGTAGTACGTACTGACTGGTGGGCAGTAGTAATATGTGGCTAGTATAACAGTAATGAAATGAGTGCTCTGATGGCATGTCACTTTCATCCTTGGTAGAGCTGCTGAAAAAAATTGAGCAGGTGTCAGTTAAATCAATTTGACTCTACTCTGGAGTGAAATGAGAGAGGAAGTAGCAGAAAGCAGTGCCTACTAGTCCACTGAAAGAATTTGTGTTCTATTGAAACCTAAGGAGTTTCCCAAGGGGAGAAACCATACGTTGGACATGTATAGTGATTTGTGGCATGAAGGGTCCCTGTCTGGATGCCCATGTCCTTGACTTGTGGAAGCTTCCAGTGGAAGCAAAACATTTATGTAGAACTTAAAAACCTCCCTGTATTACTACTACTGTATTTTTAACTTCTTATGGCTTTTAAGGCCTATTGCATTAGTCCTAAGGCAATTCCTGTTAGCCAGACAGCCTTCATCGTGGTTTAATATGTGGACTTTAAAAACTGTGACGCTTACCATTTCTTATATGAATGGGTCTGGGTGAGTTTCGAATTTGTGATGAAGCCCAAAACCATACGACTATTTTTTTGTTTAATTTCTGTGTTTAGGAGCATATAGCTAACCTGCTAGTTGTAGATAATGAGAGTTTTAAATAAACTGGCAACAGCAAAGTATATATGATTTATGGTAGTTGATAGTGTTGTGCAAATAAAGGATTTTGTTAACATGTTCGTAGTGAACAGTAGCTAAAGAGAAGTTGCATAGAATTTTTATGGTGTTGTGTACATGTTAATACGATTAGCCCATAGTCATGGCAGTTCCTCTCACCATTAATATTTTAAAAATTGCTGTATATGTAGAAAAAGCTTTTTGAAGAAGCTGGGTGACAATAATCCCCACTCATAGCAATTTTACTTTTAGTAGTATATGCAATGCTAATTTTGGAATACAATGATACTGCTGTCTACAAGCACTGTGACTTGATTATTTGTCCCTCAGGTCACCAAGATGTCTTTGTCTTAATGATCTTAATTGATATTGCTGTGTGGTATTTGAAGCATGCACCAATGGCTCTGTTCAGTGTACTTTCTTTCTGAGTTCAACGCACATCTTAGTCACCTCCTCCAGCTTTGTTCTTCCCAATTTAGATTTTAGGATGGGTAATCAGTACAAATAGACAGCAGGTTTTCAGAAACAGTATATGATACGAATCAAAAGAACTCAGAGATGTCATAGGTAGAGAGTTGCTTGAGAAGTTTTCCTCCCAACTGACATAATTTTAACAGACAAAAATACTTAAATGTTTTTAACAGAAATTAAGGAATTCAAGGTCTTGTTCTGAAGCTACAGCTCCACAGAAAATGTCTGTAGGTGTCTTCAGGCATATAATACAATCCTTTAGCATGTATTTRAAGTTGTGTGTGTGTATGAATTAGGGATACAGTCCTGTAAACATGCATGAAGCAAATACAATTTGAAATTTGGGGCCTTGATGTGCAAATGCTTATGCTTTCTGTGCAGGTTCTCTCCAGTTAATATTGGTCGTTAAGTCATACAAATAACTTTGAACGTATAACTGTATTTTGCATTCAGCCATTTCTGTTTATGAAAATGTAAGCTTTATAACTGTGGAACTTGTATGTGAAATCAGAAACCAGGTCTAAAACGTAGCATATAACCTTCAAAGTTAAATTAACTGTCAAACAACTTTAAAAAATGGTCAGGAAAAGTAGCATTTGGAGAACAAAAATACGTACCAATATTCATCACAAAAAAGAGCAGGTAATGAAAAAACTTAGGATATTTTGTTTAACATGAAAATAAGGTTAGTGCTATGGGTGATGGGAGTTTTGTGAAACTGAGTTAGTAATTTTGGTAGAAATCATGTGAGAGAGGCTTTGATATATCTGTGCAGACGAACAAAGTAGTTTGTTGGGTTTTTTTAAGCACTTATAGAAGGATCCTCAAATGTTTCTTTAGAAAGTCTTGGCTTGGTATCTTACTACTAGAATTGCATGTTTTTATGAACATTGAGTTGGTTTCTTTTATGTTTATCGCTGTGTAAGTGCTAAGTGCACAAAGAGAAATTCTGAACTCCATCTAGCCAAGTAAATGTAAAATAGCTCCAGTGAGTTTAGTACAGTTATACCAGACTTGTATCAGAGGAGCTCAGAGCATAATTTTCTCTGAGAAACCTGTGTTCTGCTCCTCTGCCTTCTTTAATAGAAAAAGCCTATTTATGTTAAATCTGTTGCATATGATAAATGTAAAAACTTCTTATCTGTTATTGATGGTGGTGATGTAATAAGCAACATTTTTCCCATTTGAGAACTGTTGCCTTGGCATATTTCCAAAAGCTATTTGTTATGTGATCAACTACATAAAACCAAAGGTTTTCCAGAAGTGACCTGTAATTGTCAACACTTTAAGTGTTCACCTTCCCTACTCCTCAAGGAGGCTGGATTTTTTTCCAGAAAGTGCTGAGATCTCCACTTTGAATTACAGACTTTTCARTGGAACCACTTGATCACCTTTTATTTTAATAAACTTCACTGGAAATGCCCATAAAAGGGAGTTTTCCTGCCTTTGCATTTTTTCTTGTTGTTGATTTTTTTTTTCTTTGTTTTTTTTTTGTTTCCTCAGGATATTGTTTTGCAGGGTGTTTTCACTCCCTTTTAAACTCAGATACCATTATTTTTATGCTGTTACTTCTCATTCTGATTCATATTCCTTCTCCCTCCATCCTTGGCTTGTCTTCACTGATCCCTGCAGCCTGTAAGATTAGTATTTTAATTAAATGATATTGAAATGTAGCATTTTTGACTCTTGCGGTATTTGGATTTTTTAATGCCCTAGGCTCAGTGTCACATACATATGAGAAACTATGAGCTTTCTTTTAATAAAACGTAGGCTTTTCATCCTTATTCCTGAAAAAAATGAAGCTTGAGTGTGTGAAAGCTTGAGGCTTCAAAAATGTATAACCCTCCCACCAAGATTATTCCCTAGCAGTATATTGGAATTTTGGGGGCGCATGACATGGTTCTTAGATGTTTGGGACTGATAGTCTTAAAAAAATCATTTTTAGACTTAGTTGGAAAGTGAAGATTTGCTATCCTTCTGAATRCTTGTAAAGACACGGACGTACCTCTGTTCTGTATCTGTCGGCATTCCTCCAGTAGCCTGGATTGGCCTAGGAAAAGTCAAGCTATTTGCACGTTTAAAAAGTGAAAATGAAATTCTTCTAAAAAATTCAAGTGCAGATGTCTGTCTTTGGGGGATCTCCAGTTGTTTAATTTCACTTTGAAATACTGATGGATTAAATGCTTTTATTCTGCCATATGTTAGTCTGTGCTTATTGAAAAGGAGTGAACTTAYGTTACGAGCTTAATACTTCCCTGTGCCAGGTGTGACCTGTGAACATATCACATGAAATATTTGTATGTCTGCTATATTTTTTGTTGGAAAAAATAACTCTGTGCCACCTGGCATGCTAGTTCATTATTTGGCAGGCTCCCCTCCCAGCCTTATGGAAAATATCCAGGACTATTGCTGTAGAATACGGGAGTAGAATGTCAGACAAATTTCTTCTGAACCTTTGAGTAGTTTTTCAGTGTGATCCTTATGAGTTGTATTAAAATAATTTGAATAGCCTGCAGAAGAATAAATGGAAATGCTAAATCAATAACAAAAAGCACAGAGAATGGTGCCAGCAGAAGGGTGGAAAAGAGACCAAGACAGCAGTAAATTCAGCTATGTTAATGGGTATGGCATACGAACCCGTATTCTATAAAGTGGTGGGAAGTATTTTGTAACCACATGGGGAAATATTTTGCCTGCTTCCTCTTCTAGACTTGTCAGTCTGGTGTGTTGACTCTGTGCCTGTTTCTTTGTGTACTGTTCTTAGAAAAGAGCCTTTTCTTATCACAATCTGTCAACAGGAGCAGAAACCTGAACATTCTGTGTAATACCATCAGCTTTTCCTCTGCTCACCTTCCCTCGTTGTGTGTATCAGAATGGGGAGCATTGACTGCGAGTGATGAGTATAGCTCTTGTAGAGAGAAGCATCTGCAGTACTGGCAGCATCAGCTATCACATTCATGCTCATTGCACTAGGGTTTAGGTCAAGTTGGCTCAAGGCAGCAGTATGCTAACTGCTGTATAGGCATCAGGTTAGCTGCTTTAAGCTCCTGGGACAGTCATTTCCCAACTATAAAAAAGGACTAAAACAAGAAAAGAGATATGTACAGGGTTATCGATGTAATGCAGCAAGTATGATGTTAATGTCACGATCCTTCTCTCTTAACTGTTGTGTGTTGGGATGGAGTGTGGCAGACAAGTGAAAGGACAAAGGCAAATATGCATGATGGAGGACTGTCCAGAAGGGTGAGGTTATCCAGAGGTTATTTAAACTCATTGTACATCCACAGCCTCATCTACAGCACCTGAAGTATCCTTGTTGCGTTGGATGCAGACTGCTGTGCGGTAGCAGGTTGGCAAGAAGAGAGTGAACGTTGCAGGTGTGGTGCAGTACTTGTGCATTCTTAGTATGTTCTAAATTCCTGGCAAAATTAATAAGAGCAATTCACCTGTGATGAGTTTGAGGAGATGTAATTATTAAATAGGCATTCTTGAGCTGCCGGATGTTGAATAGCTCTGGCTTTGTTTTATAAAAATCAGAATTGTTCAGGCTTACAGTTTTTAATCACCTTAAAGAAGATTAAGAATATAAGAACAGCCGGTAGTCAGGGAGGAAAAATCCATCTAGCAAAGGCTTCTGTCCTCAGTGGCCATTAGCTAAATATTTGGTGAAGAAAAGTGAGAACAAGATAAGCAATCATTAATGTTTCTCTTGCTGTGTCCTCCCGTATTCCAGAAGTCTGATATTTTTGAGACAGAAATTGTTTCTTTGTGTTAAAAATTCTGTTTCCTAATTCAACATTTTCTGCCCAGTTTGTGTTTTATGACCTCTTTTCTAGGTGCTCAATATGAAGAACAAGTTCTGGCTGCATTGCAAATGCTGGTTTTTTGTTTGTTTGTTTTTTAAAGTGATGTCAGGTGTAGATATTAGTCCTATCCCAGAAAGAAAAATTTTCTTCTTCTGTGAACCCACTGTAAGACTGCAGGGGCTTTGAAAGTACTATGAAGATATAACAGAATCCTGATAAGAAGTTCTGATTTGTAGCAGATATGAAATCATTGCTAAAGGTAATGTTTATACAGCAGACTCTGGAGTAATTTATCGTGTATGTAGCTTTGTGTTAACATGGCTACTATCCCAAGATAGTTCGGCTAGATCAATGCAGCATATGATACAGAGACTTTCTAATCTGCTTCCTTACTGCCTTTGTTTCTGGAAAAATGTAACTCCAGTTAGGTATCCGGCTAGTAGAGTTACTTTCCTTGGAGTAGTGCATAGGGTGGGCTGAGCAGATGCCAGTGCGCTCTGTTCTGGCCTGCCAACACTGCATGAGAGGGGAGAAGGATGGGAGGATTTTCTTGCTTTATAAGCTGTTAGGATTGAAATAGAGCACACAAGAGAAAGCAGGGAGGAATTAATTACCCTGTGTTTCATAGAGTGGATGTGAAGGTTTTTCTTGTTGCACATCAGAACCAGATGACATAATGACCTCTAATGGTATCCAAATATTCCTGTCCCTGTAACTCTCAAAGCAAATTTTTCTCTGAACCTAAGTGGTTACTGTTGTTGTTGGGTTTTCACCATTTAACTTCGCTATTTCATGCCTAGTCCAAATACTGTGTCTATTTACCTCAGAAAATTCAGAGGTAGTATTTAAAGATTGGCTCATATCCTTAAATAAGAACATTAAAAAAAGAAAAAGCAAGCAGAAAAGAAAAATACATTTTAATGCTGCTTTTCTTGAAATAAAAAAAAAACCAAAAAATCTTCTCTGAGCTGTTCCTGAAAAAGATCTGCATGGCTTAATTGTGAATCATAATGCTACTTAAATGCCTGCATTAATTTTATGTTAGATTTCAGTCATCAGTGTGTAGATGGATGTTTTTATGGCATCGTGAATGCTTGATTTGCTGTTGTACTTAAAATTAATTTTATTATCTGTCAAGCTGCATGAAGAGAATCTGGTGGATGTCTTCCATGACAGAAGAATGTCGAAAAAATACCTACATGTTTGTACAAATGGCAACGATCTGTAAATCCTTTCATAAAAACAGTGATTTCAAGGTGGTGTATATTCCTCAATCTAACAAACCTGTAGTGCAATTCTCTGCTTTTCTTTTGAGGATTTGAAAAAATGAAGACAAGGATATATCTGCTTGGTTTTGGCTTTTTCAGGTAGCTGTGGCAATTGTTAGTTGAGCTTAATGCATAGGCTCAAATCCTCTATATAACTACATTGATTGCAGTAAGAATGGGACGATTTACACCAGTTGAGATTTGCATTCTGTAGGTTTGATTTAATGTTGTTTTTTAAGTGGCACTAGGTCTGTTGCAGAAAATTTCTTCTCTGATTTGATGGAGACTAAGTTTCTGGACTACAGGCTTTTCCTCTTCACCCAAGCTTCATTTCTGAGCTCTTAGGTCTCATTAATGTGGAAAAAATATCTCTGGCTGTCAACATTACATGCGGCTGAAACTGTCACATGTGAAGCAGTATTGTCAAAACTGAAGTATTCAAAAACCTCGAGAGAAATGTTCAGACTCAGAGGCTGTTTGGTTTTCATTTTGTGAGCTTGTAGGCCACCTTTGGGTCTCATTGTTAAGGTTTTCTCTGAAAACCAAAAGGGCGTAAAAACCTAAGATAGGCTCCAGGAAACAAACCAACTAAAAGGAAAGTTACAGCAGAAGTTTTTGGTGTCAGCAGTGGTGGGATAAATTTTACAGCAAATTTTGTTGGAAACACAGTTATGCATGGATCCAACTGCCCAGCATCCTTACCAGGTAGAATCTTACCTGGGAAGTACTTCTTACTTTTTTTTTGAAAATAATTGTCAAGATCCCCCCAAATGGCTATCAAATGTTAAAATTATCAAATTAAATATAGTTCTTCATATATAAGGAAGCTTTCTGACACATTTTATTGTATCTTGAAGGTGGGCAGTTGGAAGGTGAATTTGCCCTGGGTTGCATCTCCCACAATCAGTTTAGATGCATATTGCCCCAAATCTTTTTCCACCTGAAACCTAGTACAGACTTGGCTAGTTGACTCAAAAGTTTGTTCATCTGAATGGTCTGGACACCAGATAGTCCATACCAATTAATCAACAAAGCAGAACTTGGTGGGATCATGGAAACAGTATGGACAAAGAAAACCTAGATGTATCCCTTGTGCTGTGGAGTCTGTTTTTATAGTTCTGAGGCTATCAGGCTACTCTCTCATTAGTGCTTTGTTCTTTTTGTCAATGAATGAAAGAAACATTAAAACCTGGCTCAAATTTTGAACGGTATCAGGAACATAAGCTTTTTGACACTATATTCTGGTGGTGTTAACGAAAAGAAAATAAAGCGACACATTCCTCTTGCTTTTTCTTTGTCAAATCCCTTTTGCAGCAGTGGGGAACACCTCATACTGTCCTGTGTAATTGTCAGTGATACTGTTAGCTGAGCTAGTTAGGCTGCAGCTTTTCTTAAGGGTTTAGCTAGTATACAGGACCAGTTACTCTTCTTCATGGCTCCAAAGTTTCAGTAACTGGAGGGAACTGCAAAGAAGAGAGCTATAATCAAGTTAGGCTTTAGTGGCCTTGAAAATTATAGCTGCATCATGATATCCAAGATTTCAGAGTAAATGTGTATCAAGTGCACTTGAATTGCTAATCCTTGTGCAAGTGCTACCGTTTTTTTCCCCACTGTAGGAGTACTTTTGGACTAATAATTAATTTGTGTGAGCTCTGTATTACACAACTAGTGAGAGATCAGAATAGATCAAAGCAGACTTTGAGCTGGTTCAAGCTAGAATTGCTTGGGTGCTTTCAAAGGAGCAATATCGAATTGYGGCAGGAGAGAACACGATCTACTGGTGAAGGTGGACGCTTCTTTAACTAACAGGGTGAAGGCAATAGTGGCAGTTTTTAAAATGACAAAAAATATTACACATAAAAGTACTTCCTAGAGACCCTAGGGCACATAAATCAAACAGAAGCCCATCATACATGACAATGCTTTTTGTTGTTGTTGTTGTTGTTGTTTTTGTCTTGTTTTTTTTTTAATAGGAAAGAGAGAAAAAAATTAAGTAATATATTCTAAATATTGTCAGGCTTTGACTGTCAGCAACAAAGTCCAAATTGGGATGTAAGTGGTGATCACTAAAATAAATTTGATCTCTGACCTCACACATGGAAATATTGCAGAGAAACTTTCTAGTGCTCAGTGAGCTAATTTTAATCATCTGCAAGCATAAATCAGTTTAATTAGCAAGTCTACCCTGCTCTGGTGAGACCCTGCCTGGAGTACTGCATCCAGCTCTGGAGTCCTCAGCACAGGAAAGGCATGTACATGTTGGAGCAGGTCCAGAGGAGGGCCACGAAAATGATCAGAGGGATGGAACACCTCTCCTATGAGGAAAGGCTGAGAGAGTTGGGGTTTTTCAGCCTGGAGAAGAGAAGGCTTTGGGGAGACTTTCTTGCATCCTTTCAATACTTAAAGGGGGCTTATAAGAAAGATGAGGACAAACTTTTTAGCAGGGCCTATAGTGATAGGACAAAGGGTAACGGTTTTAAACTAAAAGAGGGTAGATTCAGACTAGATATAAGGAAGAAATTTTTTACAGTGAGGGTGGTGAAACACGGGAACAGGTTGCCCAGAGAGGTAGGTGGTAGATGCCCCATCCCTGGAAACATTCAGGATCAGGTTGGATGGGGCTCTGAGCAACCTGATCTAGTTGAAGATGTCCCTGCCCCTGGCAGGGGGGTTGGACTAGATGACCTTTAAAGGTCCCTTCCAACCCAAACCATTCGATGATTCTATGAAAAGAAAAACTTGGCTAAGTAGATAAACAGGGTGGAAACTAATACCCCTGAAGTAGGACTAATGCTGTTTCACAGTAGTTATCTTTGTTGAGCAACCTGAGTTAGCAGTTGCATGCTTATTCCCTTCTGCAGTAACGCCTCATACAGAGTTTGGTGTCATCAAGCCTCAGGTTTTTGTTACCCGTGCTGCTGGGTTACAAAGCCCAATTGAAGCTTCTCCTGATCTTGTGATGTGAGCTACTTCTGTTCCACTGCTTACTCCATTTCTTGCTGCTCCAGATAAACACTACTGCTTTGCTGACTTTGTCTGCAATTTAAGCACTTGTTTTAAAATACATGTCACTTTCACAGCTAACACAGTTCTCTTGCATGCAGGGATCTTCTGAAGGGATTCTGCTACATCATCATTTAGAAGGACTTTTAGTCTCATGCCCTTCATCTTTTTTCCAGGATACTGTTTTTGCATGCTAAAGGTGAAAGTTAGTATCTTAGATAATGGTGAAGCACAAATGCTAGACATAGTTGTCTTAGCCTTCCATACATTATTGTAGCTATAAACTTTTCTCCGCTTACTTATATACTTCTTTTTAACAGAAATGTCTTCCAAATATACTTTGGAGATACAAAAAACCAAAYAAACAAACCCCCAAAAACCAGAACATGTGGCCTTTCTACTAGTTCCCTAAATTTCTCTCCTCTGCTTTCTGCAGATGTCGGCAGAACTCTGTTTATTTGATCCCAGAGCTCTTTGGAGGGGTGAAGAGGAGGAAGCTTTCTTTTTTATTTCAGCCATCAGGATTATCAGTATTTTGCCTTAGAACTTGCTTCTGAAACAAAAACAGATTCCAGAATCAAGTTATTCTTATTGCTGTGCCTTACCAACAAAACTGTTGTACCTCCTCTGCTGCTGTCTTGCATCCATCACCTCTTTCAGTTCCTTTTCAGTGTCTGCCCTTTTCTCTTAGAATGAGTTGCKTTTTAGTTTCACCCTTTGGTTCTGTGTTAGAAACCGTCCTTGAAAAGGTTTGGTGGATATTTCCAAAAACAGATGCTTAAAGTAATACTGTGTGGAATGCCCAAAAGAGCAACAGTATGATTTTGGGTTAGATCTGCAGGCTTGTTTTGTGTCTAGTGCAGCTCAAGGTGATAAGTAAGTGTGATTTTAAAAACTTTAAAGAAAGGTAAATGACTTCTTCAACACAATACCATGAAAATTCACTTCTGTGAGAAAAATTCAGATTCAAGATGTAGAGCAAGTGTCCTGGTTCCGGCTGGGACAGAGTTAACTTTCTTCCCATAGCTGGGCAGGGGCTGCTGTGTTTTGGGTTTGGTATAATAGGAGCRTTGATGGCCCATYGATGTTTTGKGTGSTGCTGGGTGGTGCTTGCACCGGGCACTTTTCGGCCTCCCATGCCCTGCCAGGTGCATGGGAAGCTGCCGGGGGGAGCATAGCCGGGGTGGTTGACCCCCCCCAGCTGGCCAATGGSGTATTCCATACCATGTAACGTCATGCTCAGTATAAGAACTAAGGAGGGGGACCGGGGGGGGTGGCCTCCGGTGTCACGGGATGGGCTCTCGCGTATCAGGCTACRTGTTGGTCGGCGGGKGGTGAGCAGTTGCATTGTGCATCGCCTGCTTTGTATATTCTATTGTTGTTGTTGTTACCACTGTTATTATTACTGTTCTACTTTGTTTTATTTCATTATTATTATTATTATTAAACTGTTTTTATCTCAACCCGCAAGTTTTCCTACTCGTGCCCTCCCAATTCTCTCCCCCATCCCACCGGAGGTGGGGGGTGAGCGAGCGGCTGCGTGGTGTTTAGGTGCTGCCAGGGTTAAACCACGACAGCAAGTTCAGACTAGTAAGTCTGTGCCTTTAAAAGCTTGGCTGTAATGAGACTGTTTAGTAGCCATGCTGGAAACGAAACAGACTTCCTTGCCCTAGGATGCTCCGTTATTCAGTCAGTAAATCCTTAATTCATTACATAGCATAATCTGTGAAAGAYTCTCAAAATTTTCTTGCTGCTGTCCAGTCCAGAAATCAGTAACTGTTTCAGTTAGTTCACTGGGTGTCATGTCTCTGGCTGGGGAACAGGTAGAACAGACAACAAAAAAGCTGTGTACCTTTGTTTTGCAGGATTTATTTTGCTGATTCCCCCCTTCCCCCCACCCCGGATATGAGGCACTTGCTTTTGACACTTCAGATTTATGTTATTTATTTTCAATCCTTATGTTCTAGTGCAAAGCTTCAACTTGGAGTTGAGAGTTACCTGAGGGAGAGAGTGCCATGAATGTCTTCTATTTGTCCATGAATGGGAATGTCTCTGTCCTCCAGGAATTTTGTGTTGTAGCACCGAGCTGCAGTTTGGAAAGACTCTCTATCACTGCTCCAAAGAACAAGCATATGTAAAGATAACTAGCAGGCTTGGCAGCTAGAGGGAGGTAGAATGGGGATAGATGTAGCAAGGTAGAGGCAGAATGAGTTTTAAACAAAATAAGACTTATATTTAACTGTGCCATTATGTTGGATTTATATCTGTTGCATCATTGCACTTAATGGCACATGAAGAGCTTTGTAATGTTGATTACACCTAAACCAATGGAGAGCTTTTTCATGTTGATTACACCTCCACCTGATATTGTTTACAGTAGCTTTAATGAATATATAACTAGCCATAAACCCCAAAATTTTAATTTATATTCATGGTGAATAGTATTAGTGTACCTCCTGGTAGATTTCATAGTTGTACATTAATAAAACTTTCTGCTCTTTATTACCATGTATGAAAATAAAAAATGGTGTCGAGAAATCGAAGCCATTATTCCATCTTCAATATTGAGTAATACTGCAGACGGATAACATGAAATTCATGTCTAGAATCACTTTGTTCCTATAGTAAAAAGAAATATTTGGGCTCAAAGCTTCTGCTAGTCTTGTAAGTCATCATAATGAATAAGATTTTCATTATGGTTTTGGTATTATGAGTTTATGTTAAATATTGCTCTTTAGTAAGTGATGCAAGCATTTTCTTTCAGTTAGGGTGAGGCCCAAAATACATCTGCCTACTTATCCAAAAGAACAGATGCTGCCATTAAATTGCTCAAATTTACCATCAGAAAATGGTGTTGCTTTGGTATTACACTTCTTTTTTGGCATTTAGTCCTTATACTCGGTTATTTTTTTCAGGTTAAATGTCAGCCTTCTAATGATGGCTTCTGCATAATGCATATAATGGCGAGTTAAAAAAAAAAAGGGGGGGGGGAGAAAGCTATGCTGGGGTTTATTCGTTTTGTGAGGGGTAGTTTCCTTTTGTGAGATATAGAATGCAATAAATTTGTGGAATACAAAGCTATTTCCTCAGGACACGGAACTTGGCCTCTTTGTGCACGTGGTATTTTGAGCTATTTTCCATGCTATAGAATTTTATGGCTTAATTCTCTAGCACAGTGCTTCATCAGCGTTGCTTATTTGCATTGACTTGTCAGTCTTGTTTTTTTAAATAAATAGAATATGTAGTAAATCATAGCTGGCTTTTGAGAAAATTAAGTCAGTGAATGAATTGATTTGTCTTTGCATATGATAAGTAAGTGTTTGTTTGTTTGCAAAGTACCATGTTTGGTATTGAAATATAATGTAACCCCAGGAGTAAAAACAAGGAGAAGAGAAAGGGAAGATGGTGCAGAGCAAAGACAAATGGCGGCAATTTTGACATGGTTGTTCTTGGAGTCCAGGACAAGGTAGTTTTGATGCTGTACGTGACATACTGCAATTTTTTTGAGGGAGACTTGCACGTAGTCAGTGTTTGTTAAACATTCGATAAGTCTAGCTGACAAGTGTGCTATGCTTGCACAACCAGCGGTCTAGAAACATGGAGGACAATGTAAAGGGTGTTTGTGTAAGAGGGCAGAAAAAGCCTCCTGCTAATATGATATTAAGACTTTGTCATTGAAGTTGTTTGGTAGGACAAGCCAGTGCCATGGGAAAATCTGCCAAGGGAACAAGTACAATTAGTTACCAGCATTTGAAATATCTATTCAAATTACAACTTTGATCTGTTAATGAAGTTTGGAGTAGGAAAGTAGAAGTAAGTGTCTGACACTGTTGGTAGTTCAAAATCAGCAAAACCTTTGCCTTCAACTAAGTTGTCTGGAAGTTGGGGAAATTGCCGTAAGGACATCATGGTTGCATGCAGGAAGAAAGAGCAAGCAACCCAGTGGATAACCTTGTGGGTCTCTGAATTAGTTGCTGTTCGAATATCACCAGGGGGAGGAGACAAGGTACAGCTGCAGAAAGAACCAGGCACATTCTGGTTCTTAACTGCAAGTTTTCCTGGTCACTTCTGTAGCAGCACTCTGCTATAAATCTCTGACATTGTATGTATTCACTAGTCTGTCAGAGACCTGTTAGTACTAAGGCTTTACCGTTGCAACTGTCCTTATTTTCCCTTTGTCTAGAAGGCATCAAGGCTGTTCTGTCAAATCATTTTGGTGGATTTACTCTCCCATCTTTCTGTTTTCCCTCTTCCATCTTGTGCTTGGGGAGAGGTGTTGGGGGTGGCATGTGAAATGATGCTCCAAGAGCACTGCAGAGGGAAGGAGATAGTGGTGACAATCTGCTGTGTGTTCCCTTCTTCCAGGGCAAGGTCCAACCACACCTGAGTGCCATTGCATCTTATGACCATGATTGACAGAAATATCTTGATTTTACTGACAGTTTTCTTACTGCTGTTGTAAATCTAGGGCTGTGTTTCCTTTTAAGCCTTGATTTTTAAGCTTACAAAATTTAATTCAGATGAAATATTTCTGTTGGCATTCAGTGAAGAATGAATGTCTCCTTCAGTTCTGCTCAAACCCTGTTTGCTGATACAGACATTTGGTTTGGGTTAATATTGGACAACAACCGTTTATGCATCTCTTCATCTCAAGACAGGGTTTTTGCTGGATATCAGTTTTGGTTTTGTTTTTTCTGCTGCTTCACACACTGCCTCCCCACACCCCTCCCCAGCATGAAGTGTTTATTTTCTTTTCATGTGACTATTTCTGAAAACCACCATTGCCTTCTCAAAGAGATACCAATTCTGGGCAGGGAGTAGCACGAACACACAACTGTAGAGGAGCCTTTTTAAAGATACATTGTTCTAGCATCAAATACTTATCCTTTTTTTGAAAGGTTTGTGAGCAGTGCCTCATTTAAACAGATTTTATGGTTATTTACCTCTTCTGATAAGCCCCTGAAGTACAAGTAGGTGGTAGGGTGGGGGGAAATGGAGTGAGATAGTTGGCTTTTCTTTCTGTTTATTGTCTGAAAATGAGCCTGGAGTTATGTCTTTATTTGCATACATTGTATAAGTGACAGAGCTTAAGCTCATAAAAAATATTTGCAGAAGATTTGGGAGTGAGAATTTGAAGTGATACTTGTTTTGACAAATACGCTATGTCAGGTAAAAGCAAGTTATTTTGCTCAATTCTTTCCATACAAAAACTGTACTATCTTCAGTATCATATACTTTCGTAAGTCCTAAGTTGTCTTCTAAGCAAGCCACTTAAAGGATTTTATATTGTTGTTTGATTAAAGGAAGAGCTGTGCTGTCTAGGATTTGTGTATAACATTGCAAGAGAATCTTATTACAAATTTTAAGTTATCTTGGTAACTTGGTAAGTTGATCTTTGTAAATTAGCCTATTTTTCAGGTTAGGAGTTGTGCCAGTGACAATCACATGCATAGCTTAAATTAGTATATAGCAAACAGAATAGTTTTGTATGGAGGCTATTTTTTTAATCAAGATTCCAATGATGGCATGTCACCAAGTAAGGTAGTGGGTATTGTTTCTTGATTATTAGACACTACATTTAATTTGCATGTTGCCTCTTCTTAGTTTTAATGTGGAAAACAAATGTAGGATTTAGAAAAGTAGGGATTAGTGATAGCAAGATGCATATAAAATCATCTTGTACTGTTTTAAGAGTAAGTGAGCAATTGCTGGCTTGCGATTCAGAGTTCATCTTTCTAATATGCTTATGTTAACAGTTTTATAATTAAGCTTCACTTAAAATTATAGTAATAAGTTCCTTTTCCATTCAAGCATAACAAAGCACTTAAACAAGCATTAATAAGCCTCATATCAACTTTGAAAAATAAGTATTGTTGCCCCTATTTTACAGTTGGATAAACATAATTGAGGATAAGTGATTTGCTTTGAAGTGACAAATACTGCAAAGGGCAGCTCCTGGACACTCCTCCAACTGTGTGGACCACAGTGTTAAAGTGCAGATAGCTGGGTAGATCCTTAAATATTAA
Source organism: Phoebastria nigripes (assembly GCA_035582835.1). NCBI lineage: Eukaryota > Metazoa > Chordata > Aves > Procellariiformes > Diomedeidae > Phoebastria > Phoebastria nigripes. The sequence goes on along the minus strand of JAYKAV010000457.1, from coordinate 46,989 downwards.
GGTTTAATAACAAAAAAATGAGCTCAACAATGCTTAATGTAGATGAAAAAACTTTGTGTAAATAACATGCATTGTGGCAGAAAGTGTGGGTCTGAGATTTTGGGGGAAAAGACAAGGACTTGGTGTTTTGGTTGATCTACCTTTTTTTCCTGAGGTCTTCTGCCCAGCTTTTTCCATAAAAATAGTAGTTTCTCTTCTGAACAGGCTTTTGTGCCTTTCTGACACATAAATGTAGACCCTTGAACATCAGCTGTGTGAAGGGCCAAGACAGGCCTGCAGATCTGCAGTGCATCACCATGGATGACCGCAAAAGCAATCCATGAGCCTTTGCTGGGCAAAGCATCATGGTCAATCTATTATTTCACAGCTCACCTGTTCAGGCAGGAAGACCCTGAATCTTGGCTGGGATATAGCACTTTGATCCAGCCCTTGACAAAATGCCCAGCCCAAGCTGCATTTGAAGGACCTCATGTGTTCTCTCAGCTCCTCAAAGTATTTCCAGGTTCTTCYGAGCAAAGACTTTGTACATAACCTCTCCACAATGGTTTTTCTGTGCTCAAGGCATATGTCACTGAGAAGGGTGTAATCAGGAAAACAAAGCAGTCTAACATCAGTTGCATGTTAACATAGGGAAAACTTTCTGTTGGGAAGTAGATAGGTGGACCTCATCAAGATGCATTTAATGAATAAAAAAAGCCTAATAGCATAAAATTGCTGGACTAAATAAAAGCTGATCTTGCATTGTTTTTTGTTGGTTTTTTTTTTTTTTTTTTTTTTTAACATAAATTCACAGGAAACATATATAACCAGCCACTTCGAGAAATATATCGTAACCTGCACCACAGCAGGAAATGCAGAATAAATAACTACAGATGCCTCGATGGAAGGCATACCACAGTAGGCAAGGAATAGAAAACCTTCCTTCCTTCAGAAGAAAAAAATAAATCACATAGTGAGAAAGCAGAAGAAAAAATAATGAAAAAACTGGAAGCAAACCATCATAAATAGTGACGAAGCCACCTGGAAATTAACAGCCCACCTCTTGGGGAGAGGGAGAATTTCGGTGAGGCCAAAGACTGCTGATGTCTTCTGACTTAGATTATGCTCCGGTGTTGCTTACTGATATTTTTCACAAGTGTCATCACAGTATTTATGTAGTATGTATAAAGTTCACAAATACAGAAGTCAATGCCATTCACATTGATCAACAGCTTACATCCCTATGGCTGAAAAGGCACTTCCCCATATAACAGCATATACATTGTTGTATAGTATATATAAATCTGTCTATATGTATTGTAATTCAAGACTACAAATTTATAGATGAAACATTTTGACATGACTGAGAAATCTATTATTTCCTGAGAGATAATTTAGATGTGAGAACATAAGGTATTTTTGACAAGTATTTAACCTTCGTGCACATTAGAACTTCAAGTACTTACCGTATCTAAGCAGTATTTGGCCCTAAATTAATTATTAAATAGAATTTGCATTCAAGCATATTAATATTTGACCCACAAATTAAAGGGGCAATGAGACAGTGTTTGGTACCTGACTACAACAGAAGGAGAAAGAAATTAAAATAGTGCTGTCTCTCAGTTCATTTTTAGGAGTGAACAACTATGATAAAGAATAATTTTTTCTAATAGGAAAGAATATAATCCTTTTGCTGCATTGTTGGTGTTAGTAGTAGACTATAAGTAACTCTACTCTGTCTCTAGGAGGACTAATAAGACAACCTCAAAGTGAGGGAAGCAGGATAAGCAATGTAATCAGGGTACTGGAGTTGTGTTGTGGTTTAACCCCAGCCAGCAACTAACCACCACACAGCCGCTTGCTCACTCCCCCCACGGTGGGATGGGGGAGAGAATTGGAAGGGTAAAAGGGAGAAAACTCCTGGGTTGAGATAAAGACAGTTTAATAGGGAAAGCAAAAACCGTGCACGCAAGCAAAGCAAAACAAGGAATTCGTTCACTACTTCCCATCGGCAGGCAGGTGTTCAGCCATCTCCAGGAAAGCAGGGCTCCATCACGCGTAACGGTTACTTGGGAAGACAAACGCCATCACTCCAAATGTCCCCCCCTTCTTCTTCTTCCACCAGCTTTATATACTGAGCAAGATGTCACATGGTATGGAATACCCCATTGGCCAGCTGGGTTAGCTGTCCTGGCTATGCTCCCTCCCAGCTTCTTGTGCACCTGGCAGAGCATGGGAAGCTGAAAAGTCCTTGACTAGTAGACTACTTAGCAACAACTAAAAACATCAGTGTGTTATCAACATTATTCTCATACCAAATCCAAAACACAGCACTATACCAACTACTAGAAAGAAAATTAACTCTATCCCAGCTGAAACCAGGACAAGTTGGAATGGAAGAAATTCAAAATTTGGGATATTCATTGCATTATTAGTCTGCAGTTAATTTTTTAACTTTTATTGGAGAAACAACAGCATCCATCAACTATTGAATTCTTGTTATGGAAAAAAGTATTCAACTGCATTCTGTCCTTTCTAGCCACTTTATTGTTACTGTCAGCAGCATTTCTGGATCCAGTACTACCCACAGGACTAAAAAAGAGAGAGCTCAATTTACCAGGATAGTTGTATGCATACTTAATTTTAAGCAACTGAATCATCCTGGCAAATCTAACTTTAAGCAGTTGAACAGTGCCTTAATCGGAGTATTCAGGTACTTAAAATTAAGCGCAGCATTAAGAACATTACTACATTAGGTTTGAATGCAGAAAAACATAATTGCAACACAGCAAAAAAAAGTTTCCACAGGCAGAAATCAGTTTTCTCTCCAGTGTACGTCTTTGACAACCTCCCACATGTACAGTTGTATTTACATCATAGTTTTCTTCAACCCTAGCAATATCAGCATGTTTGTTGGCTAAAACTGCTGAGCTTTCTAACTGTCATTGCTTCCCAATATTAGAGACCAAGAGTGAAATAAAAGGCGTAAGTCTGAAACAGAGCTCTCATTATTAGATACCAGACAGCTATAATCCCATCTGTGTAGATCTACAGCCAGGATCTGGGTCATGTGAAATACTCCCTCCCTCCAACCAGAAGCCCTCTAATGATTATTCATTATTAATTTTAAAGAGAGCACTGCAATATACTGCTAAGTGAATGTATTCTCATTTTTAGAATCCCTCCCACTGAACAGCATTTCAAGCAGCCATTATTATAACAGTCCTGACAACTCTTTGATTAATCCTCATCCATGTATTTCAGGTATTATTAACAATTAACTGGTCAGAGCTCAATCTTTACTACTCTCTGAGTCTTGTTTCTGCATGTTTCTTCATGCAGTGCCTGAGTGAAGCTGTCATGTGTTGTACTGTCAAGCTAGAATGCATAACCCATTTCCACTTGTGAATTTGTTTACTGACACTTCTTAGGTAAAATGCATCTCTAAAGATGGTGCTGGCAGTTCTAATTGCTGGTGCAAATGTTGGTCGTTGCTTCTGCTGTTCTTTAAGTATAAATAAGTGTGCTATGTATATGTCACATAGTACAGTGTTAAGTGTTTCCCGTTCATTTTGCCCTGATATTCTGCTGATGTCTCAATTTGCTGTGACTGCAGTGCTGGGCACCAGTGGTCATTATGTGTAGGCACAGTCTTTACCATAGAAGGTGACTTGGATCTCCTGTCAGGAGTATTTGTACTACTATTCCTGGTTGCTAAGCTGTTGTCTTCTAGCAGTTGCTGCAGTGGTCAAAATAGGTTTCACCTGGCATATTCTGCAACTGGATCTTCTGAAACACTCTTTACAATTTCAGATTTAGAAGTGGCTTCGAATTCACTGGCTGGTTTCTGTCAGATAAGAGTAGGTGTCCCATGCATTTGTCCTCTTTCATCACAAAGTAGATTTTACCTGGACTGACCTTAAAATTTTCTGCTTGGGCCTTTGCCATCTCTAGCTTCAGTCTCTGCCTGAACTGATGCTCTTATCATGTCATCAGCTATTACACGAATGCTGGCAACACCTTCAGGTTTTTCTGTGTTCATTAGCAAAAATACTTTGTCAGCTGATTTGATTGCCAAAAATAAGTAGATGGAAAAACATTCTTATTTTTCTTTCTCCCCCCCCCCGCCGCCCCTTCAAAGTACATGGTTCAGACAGTTGATTGTGTGATCTGATTTGTTAGTATCTGTATGGATTACTAAGTATGTTTTTAGCAATTCGGCTGTACTGAATGTCTGGTATGGGAACTGAGGAATGCTCTCTCGCGATAGCCTCATTAAAATGTCTGAAATTGAGGTGGATCCTATTCTTGCTATCTCTCTCAAGTTTTTGCCAGGCTATCATCCTGTAGAGTGGGCTTGTTTGCTTCAGCTGTGAGTCCCTTCTTTTACCAGCTCTGTGCATACAGCTCCCTACATCTGTCATTGCAAAGAACATATTTCTGCATGCACGTATGATGGTGGTGACTCAGCGATTGATGTATTTATTAGGCTTATTCAAGAACTCCTGTACTTCATCAAAATTTCTGGATATTGTGTAATCAGCTCTTTTTTGGTGTTGTGCGTGTTTGTTTATAGTAAATTTATAATGCATGCTAGCTTTAACTTTATACATTTATCCAGTTGATATTAAAATATAATTGGGGAGACTGAAGAGTGGTCTTGTTCTTGATTGTCATTTCTAGTGGAGGATTTCACCAGCAACTCTTCCTTTATCTCCGTATATTACAAACACAACATTCAGGTGGTTTTTAAATACCTTTGATACCTTTTTCAAACGTAGGGTAGTAGATGAATTTTAGCTGCAGTACCAAACTTGAAATGCATAGGTATATTGCTTTCACACTGAACAAAGTACAGTTGAATTCCAGTCTTCCGCTCCACTAGCAGGTTTCCTTCCCCAGTTGTACGGTTCAGAAATGAGACCTGATACACAGGAGTGTACCCAAGGAGCCTGGCTAATAGCTTGCATTGCGTAGGGGGAGCATGCCTGCAGTTTGGGTATTTTCGTGCAAAGAGTTTCCACGTACCGAGAGTGTGTCTCTGTCAGCGTGAGGGTTAATGCATCTACAGATAGCTTGTGGTCTGTTTGCCCTCTTAAATTGTAGTTTGGAAGCCACTGTACTGTGTAATTACTCTTAATCTGTGACACCTTATGCACAAGAACAGCTTGATCACATCTGAGTTCAGCAAACAATTTGTAGGTCTTGTATGGCTAAATTTTTGGCTATTTGTGTGGGAGAGCAGACATTTAATTTTCTGCATTTTTGCTGCTACTTCAAATACTGAGCATGTTCTGGGTGGCTCTGTGCAATTACAGAGTCTTTTCAATTTGTGTGACCTGTTGTTCTATGTTTACTTTCACTGGTTCAGTTCCTCCTTCCCTTACCTTGAAATTGCTTTTGTGCAGCTGGCTACATAGGCTGGTCAATATGAGACCTTTGGGTTCTTGTGGCTTAAGGCAGGCTTTGCAATTATACATTGCCTTTTGCACCTTAAAGCGGGGACTTTCAATACCTCTTCTTTTTATCTAGTTATCTATTGCTCCATAACTGTAATTCTTCTTAATTCTGAAGAGTTTTTATTTTTATCTGTCTAAGCTATTCTTTTCTTACATGCAGGCGTACCCAGAACTAGTTAAAAACAAGCATTAAGTACCTTTATTTCCTGAAGAAAAGAACTCTCTCTCTACTGGTGTGCCTTCCAGCATCAGGCTTCCTCTTGATAACTCCACAGATAATAGCAAAGACAAATGTTGCGAAAGAGAGGAATTTTCCAAGTAAACTTAAATATTTCTACATTGTATACATCTGGTAATGGTGGGCATCTTAGTTCAAGCAGTAATGTATTGTGATTGTTCTAGCTGTGCTTGACGAGGATGGCAGTTTGCAGTCTATTCTTCCTCTCCCTTTGTATTCAGCACAAAAGTCAGTCGTAAGTATAAAGTTACAGTACATCTATACTAGTTCATTGATAGAAGAGATGATCATACCTACTGCTGCCCACACGTGCACGTCCTTCCATGCAATAGAAACATCTCCTTACCCCTGCTACTCAGGAGTTGCACTGCAAGCTGTATGTAATAATATAAACAAGCTATATTTAAGTATAAAGATATGGTGCTTATTTCCTTGATTCTTAGATGCTCATACTGCCTATTGGTAGTGTAAGTCGCTCTGAGCTGAAGCTACCATTTAGGTTTCATTTCTCAGATAGGTCCTTTCTTTTGGCTGCTGGGGCTTCCTCACAGGGCTATGTTTTGCTCTGTCAGGCTGCAGTAAGAAACCTTTTTTCCCTACGTTTGAAGCTACTGTAGTCACCRCCATCCATTTTGTTTTCATCCTTGTGGGCTTCGTTCATTGTCTTTCATTACAAGTGGTAAAGAAAACCTCACTTTCTGGCCACACACACACACACACACTGTATTATCCCAGTGGTTTGTCTGTTTGTTGTAGCTGGGTCATTCAAAATAGAAAAGGGTGTGGAATGAGAGATGATTGATCAGCAGGCAACTGTCAGGACAAAGTAGATAAAACAATGCATTTAAGCTTGTGGAAGAGCGTTGATTCTAAAAATGAGTTTTAGGCACAAAGGCCAATATGAAGAAAACTGACAAAAATCCTGCAGCAGTAGACTGAATATGTCTTCATGCAGCCTGTTCATTTGTAAATTCATAACAATAGCAGCTGCTGGACCAGCTAGTCTCTCTGGTTCTGTCCCTCTCCTTTCCTGTGAGAGGATAAGAGGAAGAAAATGGGAATTGCATTATGTTTCCTGTTCCTGTTTATTTGAGATCTGGGAAGAGCTTCTGCTTTATGCTGGTAATTGGGTTATATACTACAGGAGGCCAATATATTTGCATGATTAATAGTCTGTTTTGACAAATTATGTATTTCTGAAAAGTACATGGAGCACGCTGCATTTTAATGTTGGAATAACCACAGTTTGGTTTACTCATCTATAAATATGCTTCTCTGCTCTCATGTAGAATGTGCATAAATCACATTTCAAACATGAGATAATCATCAGCAGTCAGTAAAAAAGATATTTCCATGGCAACAGTTGCTAAATTAAACAGTGCATCAGTACCTTCTCCCTATTTTTGTCCAGGAACCTCCCTGACTTTAGCTCAGATAACATGTACCTTACTGATGAGTAACAAAATAATCATACCTGTTACAAAATAATAAATTCATCATTGCCTGTGTAAAGAGTTATTAGAGCAAAAATTAGCAATAATTAATTACTGCTGACAGTACTGGGCATCAGCCTTTTATATCTGCACTTCTGTAACTCTCCATAGGCCCTGTCAAACACTTAGTATGGTCTTTCCACACGCCCGGTGGAGTTGCTGTAATTGTATTTCGAAAGCTCTGGAAAAATCTTCTGGCCTGGATGAAAATCTGAGCAGTCTTCYTGGCTTCCGCTTGAAAGAAAAGAAAAAAATGTGGAAGTGATGGCACTTCCCATGGCTTTATGGTCTTTCTTCCTTTTATTTATATACATCCAGGAAAATTACTGTTTTAAGGAATAAAATGACATTGTTCAGCAGACATGTGGAGGTTATAACTCCTACATGTGGCAGGTAACATGAGAGTGAGCATAAGGATTACAGGATGATGGACACTGGCATTCTGGGCTGATGTGAGGGCTACTCATTTGATACCATACTTGATGGGAAATTGTAAGAGGGATGGAGGCAGGTCACGAGGGACCTTTACAGGAGCAGACAGGTGGCTCACCTGCGATAGATGGAAGATGATGTATATCAAGGCCATTATACAAAAAGCATCTATGGAGTTGTTACCTTGTGATGCTCTCGAATCGAAGACAGTTGCCAAGGAGAGTGGTCCCAAGGAGGCTGCAGAGGGGGAGGGATTACCGGCCCTTTTCAGTGCTGCAGCACACTGTGGAGCTGGTTGTTAGGGGAGCAGCCCCCAGGGCCCTGCGCTGTTAGGGTAACATCCCAGGGCCTCATTCAGCTTGCACACTTGCCTGTGTCTGAAAGTTGCAAGRAGGGATGGCACATTCTGCTGCAGTTTCTTCCATGTCTTCTTTGGGTCATCTGTTTCACCTTTCACGGTAGTCATTATATGTGAAAGTTAAATTAGTTGTGCACAGTGTCTCAGTTGCTTTTTCACTGTCACCAGAACAATTCTGCTGAATTTCTTCAGATCCTACACCAGTTTAATTCCAAAGAGAATGGGAACTTCAAGCAGAATCATAGCTGATACTTCAGTTTACCTCAGTTCCCTCCTCTCAAGCCAACAGAACTTCAAAGGAATGAGACCAGCACTGTGCACAGGGAGTCATTTTATGATACGTCTGCAGGTTCACAGGGCAGAGACAGAGCTTGCTTGAGAGTGTTACTTATGCTTTTATTGTTGCTGCGTTATTGAATGTGGCTGTTCCAGCAAATGTATAGGTGGATTTATAAACTCTTTGGAAAATTAAGTGTAAGATAATGCCAGTTAGTAGTTCAGTTTGTGTCCCAGGTCTGTGTGATTTCAGTGTGTTCAGAAGTGGCTTCCTCAGAACACACTTGGGTGGATTTTCACTGCAGTTAAATGGAGAGGAAACCTCATAATTTGAGAGGAAGAGGAAATCTTAGAGGTTGGCAGACGGAAATGGAGTTTGTATGTTCTTGTCCTAAATCTACAGTGACTTGGGGCACATGGTGAATGTTTTTCTCTTTCTGGGTATTGTCCTATTCCACAAATATTCTTATGAATGCCAGGGCAGTTATAAAATATTAGCTGGTGAAAGGAAAAGAGCTTCCAGTCTGTGTGTTCAGATACTCATTTACTAGTTCCTCTTAGGAGCGTGGGGACACATCAGTAGTTCAACAGGTTATATTAGGATGCCGTGAAACATGAAAAAGAAATATTGGGATTTGGGGCATGTATGCATTATTTTAATGATAACTTTATTTTTAGTGGTGTGTATTAATGGGAAAGAGAAAATACCAAAGGACAGAAATCATTAGACTTGTATGATAAAGTATTCTGAAAAAGTTCTGCTTCAGTGGGATACTGGACAATGTAAGAAGGATCATGAGCAATTTTCAAATGGAAGCTACTAAAAGAGGATTATATGAGTCAACGTGTTTCATAACCAGGTACTGTATGAGGATAATGTCCCCTTCCTTTTTGATTCCTTTTGCTTTGCTTGAATTGTTTGTCCTATCATCCTGAGGAATCCAGTTCTTTTCTGGTTTTCTTTCTCACTCAGGTCCTCTGCATTTCTTCTGGTTCTGAGGATAGTTGTCTTTTTCACTCCCTTAGTCCTCTCAAAGCAGTCTGCAGTTGTTTCTTCCTCACATCAAGAACCACCAGACATCTTGTCTTCTGGATGCAGGCAGCCTGTGTGAGGCAGTTAGAGACCTCAACTCTGCTGGTTTTGGCCTGACTGTGAGCAGACATGAGACTTGGTCTGTATGTGTTGTATAGGATAGCAATGTTACCAGTAGGGTTGGTATTTTATAAGGTTCCTCAATAAAGACTGTTTAGTAGTTTTGCAGAAAGATATAGAAGATAAGTGGGAAGATTTGGTTTTTTGGTTACACAAATTACAAAAATTTGAGATAAACCCCTGAACAGTTCTGTCTGACTATGCTCTTTATATTATGTGTGTGTTAATTAACACTTCTTTTATGCATTTTGGTATTCATGTTTTCGGGGTTTTTTTGTTGGGTTTTTTTGGTTGGTTTTTTGTTGCGGTTTTGTTTTGTTTTGTTTTTTTTCTTGGGAGTGCTTGTCAGTAGGAATTGCTCTCAGGAGGTTAAATAGGAAACTCGGGTTTTGTTTCCATGCACAGTCAACAGCATCTTTCTGCTGTACAGCGTTAAGGGATTACTGTTCTCCAGGATGTTTTCCTTTTAGTATATATTAACTGCTTTTGCCATAATGAAGCAAAACCTCTGAAAAGGAAGAAACAGTTTCTAACAATAGGAAATATTTTGCTTTTCACTCTACCTCATCACTAGTATGAACTATTTTAAATTTTGAACCAAAGATTTCCAAAGAAGAGATCAGAAAGGCAGAGAATAAATTGATACTTTTTCTTTCCATTTTGTTTTTCAGGTTTGAGCTACAGGGACATATTTTAACTGTCTCTGCATTGAAAGAGGAAAATGCTTACTCTTTGCTATTATCTAAAATATTTCCTATCTCTAATGCCTTTCCAAACTCTCAACCATCTCAGTATCTCCTTTTTTGGCTTGTAATGCATAACTTTGCATGGTCTCATTCCATCAGCATTCTGTTCTGTTTCACCTCCTTTATAGCTTTTCATGTGATCCAGTTCATCTTACGCCTCCCTTCAGCCTGTCCTCCCTTCATCCTCAACTGGAAACTCCGGGACTGAAGAGTGAACGGCAGAGGCAGACCACACGTATTCCTGCAGCATTAGGAGTCTGGTGGGAAGCTGAAGTCTGCACTGTTTTTTTCCTTGTCTCTTAGATTTACCTTAGACAACTGTTAGATAGGCAAAGGTGGAGAAGATAGACACTAAGGCATTCAGAAACCTTTTGCTTCCTTTCAGGGGCAGTTGGATATGTAGAATTGGACTTCCTTATGGGAGTCAAGTGAGGAATGGATCAGTTGCTATAGAAGGACTTGGAAGGAAGAAAACTGTCACATGTTGTGGGTTTTAAAATCCTGTGTGTTCCTGACCAAAATGGGACTGTTACCAGACTGTCTGAGGTATGATAACTTCTGAAACTAGCAGAATGTTAGCAGGTCTTAATTGATTTTACACCTGCTTTTTTTTTTTTTTTTTTTTTTTTTNTTTTTTTTTTTTTTTTTTTTAAGCCGAGAAGTAATACTAAATTTAGTCACTGTTGCTCTGTATTAAGAAAATGGAATGAAAAATCTTGTCACGTCCCGCCTGTGCGGGAGAGGTGACTCAGATTCGCAAATTCCCTCGGTATGGATTAAGGTGAAATGACACTCAAGGTCTGTACATAGATGAAGACTTTTACTCTATAGCTAGGCTCATTGGCAAATAATTGAGTAACAGAAAAGCTTTTTGCTCGCCACTGCTGTGGGAGTTTATGAAATAATTGGGTAGCAGAAAAGCCTGTTGCTCRCCACYGCTRTGGGAGTTTCTGCCTTGCGTTACTTACTCGGAAAAGGTAAAAGACTAAAAGAAAGAGAGAAGGAGAGAGCGAGAGAAAGAAAGGGAGAGGAAGAGATCACCGGTCCAGGTTCCAGCGCTGGTTCAGCCAACGGGGGTCTCAGGTCTGCAGGAGCGCTCCTTCAAAAGCTCCCGCAAGTTCCCGAAAAGAGTCCCAAGTCCCCACATTGAAAGATTGAAAGTGCCCCCGAGGCACGTGCCTTCCCCTTTTAYGCCCGCCGGTCACGTCAGACTGCCCCTCTGCTGCGGGGGCAGTTTCGTAGTTCGCTTCTATTGGTTCCTGKACGTCTCGTCTTCACTTAAAGTCACAGTGTCCTTTCTTTTTACTGTGCATATTCAGTGGGGAAGGGGCTTTGYTGGGKAGGGGGCTTTTCCTGCTGGTGGGTGGATTTTTTAGTATGCTAATTAGGATAGTTCACTTGTAGTTCAAGTAGTTGTTTCTTTGGTTTTATCAGCCGTTCTTGGTTTCTTAACACTTCTCTGGATACTCCCTTACTTGGCTGACTTACGGTGTCATCATATTTCTTCTCCCAAGGCCAGACCCAGTTAACTCTCTACAGAGGAGCCTTCCTGGGATTCASSATCCCTCAGTCYTGYVAGYGTTTGAGACATTCCTCGGACAGGCTCAGGGGATCTCCACCCCCTGCTCCCTTATCAAGTTTTGTCTCCTGTTGCTGGAAAACMGTTCTTTGTTCCAGTGGGTTACAAGTTGGCCTTGGTGTCAGCTGCCAGTTGGTCTCTTACAAATCTCAGCTGCTTTTAACTGCTCACTGCATCTCTAAAACAGCTAATTTTCCAACTCCATCTGACTCTGTATGTGATCAATTGTGCTTAATCGGCTGTGTATGAAGGGAGTTTAATGAAGTTTATCCTGGCAGGAAGAAAGTCTTTTAACATGGATATTCTGAGTTCAGGGGGTTGTGCTTTTTTGTCCTTACACATTTCCTCAGAAATCTAAGAACAAATGTGTAAGGCTACTGTTTCCCAGGCAGCACATTTTTGTTCTACATTGAGAGCCTGTYCATGTTTTCTGGCAGCTGGGTGCTCCATTGGATTAAATTTTAAGAGGCTGTTTTTCATTATTAAGCTTGGAGAATCAGGGACACTGATGACAGCTTAATCAGTGTTATAATTAAACAAACACAAATAGCCCAGTCTTGGGGTTCCTGAAAATAATTATGTGGAGCTATTTCAGGTTTAGATGCACGAATTGAGTTTGGGGTGACTTGACCATTTGTTGGTTTTACCAATGTATGAAAAGTGTCATTTTTGGTGTGCTTTTTGTTTTATTTGCCTGCTGAGGGTGTGCCTCAACTCAYGTGCGGAGTTCACTGACATATTCAGCAGTATTAGGAGTTTCAGGTAGAGCTGTAAAGTAATTTAAAACTCCAATTCCCTGTCTCCAGGGTAACTTAGCCATGGGGCACATCACTGGGAAATCAGTCACTAGCTTCCTACCATTTCTTTGCTCCCAGACTTCTTCAAAACAGGTCTTTAATTGCCCAACAGACTTTGTGCTGGTTGCCTGTCTACAGGTGGCGTAGGTATCCAAGGGTTGCATGAAGTAGATGAAAAAATGCCATTCTGTCTGTTCTGTTATAAAATAGATTCTTCTTTCCCTTACTCAGTCTGGTGTGAATCATGTCCCCTCTTCAGAAATCTTCTTCAACTAACCCCAGCTGAAGTGAGGACTCTTGAGGCAAAAGAGCATGCAGGCAGAACAGCAGAAAGTATTGGTGTCTAGCACTAAGGCTTAGTGATCTCCAAACTACAGCAGCTAGAGATGCAGCATCGATACGATCAAAGTACCGTTCTTGACTATATTGCTTTTGTTTCTCATSTGTCCATTTCACTTTCTTTGACCAGTAAAGCCAATAACCTGCCTTTCTGTTTTGACTGATGCTTGAAGATTATGCCAGAGTTTACACCAGGCATTGGGCTTGGCTTCATTTCTGGAGTCTCTTTCAATCTGGAGACTGAAGACAGGAAAAGGAGTGAAGTAACTAAAGATATGGGAAAAGTCAAGAAGTGTCCTTGAAAGGAAAAAGAAGTGTAGAAGTAAAAAAAGTGTAGAAGTAAAAAAAGAAGTAAAAAAAGTGTAGAAGTGGGAAGGGTGTGCTCAGGAAGAGACATATTGAATGAAGAAATGAGAAGAGGATGTTCTGGGCAGTAGAAAGAAAAAAAAAATGTGGAGTGTTGGCCATGGAAAAACAGCAGTGGACAGAATAGAAAAGGAGGYGGCAGTATGGGTAGGAGAAGCAGAAAAGGAAGTGGTAAAAGGTGTAGTAAAGAAACAAGAGAAAGGAGAGAAAATGAGGTGCAGAGGAAAAAAGATACTTGAAAGAAGGAATGCATTGAATTATGAAGGCAGCAAGCAAGTTTAAGAATGGAATTAAGGGGAAGTGAAATTGGTCAAGAATTGTCTGAATTGTGTGCTTCCCCACAAGGACATCTTCTTCATGCTTTTCRAAGGATGATCCCCTTTGTCTCCTCTGTCTTCCTGTGGCATCTTCAGTCAGCCTCAGTTTGTCTTCCATGCACTAATTCCTCACTGCGGTTGTTTACAGTCCCTCTCAAGCTCTAGAAGAATGGCAGCTGTTGCCAGCAATTGAAAAGAGTTAGCAGTTGCTTTGTGTGAGTATTACGGCTGGTAGTTTTAGGGTTTTCTCCTTCTACCTTGCAAGAATTAAACCACTGTTGATTAGGGTAGAAGTGAGCTGCTGCTGACTGCTTTTACAATTCCCAAGGCAGTCATGACTTGCTGTTGAAGAAACATAGGTTTATGAGAACAGTCCACAGCAGTGATTTTATCTTTGGCTTTTGTAAAGGTAAACACACTAAAACCGGGCAGTCTAAAATTCTGCTTTATGTCCCTTTTTTTCTTTGCACTTTTTCACCCCCTTTTTGGTATTTGTCAAGAGACATGCTTCTTCGAGGCAGTAACTGACAGCACAAGTGACAGAAATGTGTTTTGCCTGTCTCTCTGACAGTGTGTGTTTGTTGCGAAGACCTCATTCATATTCTTGTCACTAGCGTAATGTTCAAATGTTGTGAAATGCCCCTGTGTGAGACCTGACCTCTTGGCCTGATGCTGATATCATGTTGGTATAGTGTATCTAAGTATTGTTTGCCTCTGCAAGGTTTAGTAATGAGCAGAAGATGAAGTAGCTAGACATACACCTGTGTTTTATGTAATTAACACCTGCTGTCATGTGTGTTTGTTTATTACTTGGCTCCAAAGACAGGAGTCAATGAAACCAAATATGTAAGAAATAGAAAAATTGTTATTACGTATGGTAAATTTGTTTCTGAATTCAATGTCTCAAGACCAAAAAATAAAGAAGTAAGAGTAGCCTTAAGTTATTATAAAAGATAAGACCAAAAGATCTGAAGAATTTTGGATTTAGCTTCTGGACATAAATTAGGTCTTCTCTTGCCATGGAGAAGGTAAGACCTTAATTCCAGTGTCTTCTGTAAACTTTTTGCAAGATTTTGTGCCCTTTGTGTGACATGGTTGATGATGACTCTTACTAAAGGCAGTTGATAGACCGGCTGCTAGTGTGATAGATAATAGAAGTTCTCTTAGTTTTTAACAGAGACTGCTATTTATTGTCCATATTACTACCATTGTTAATGGTGTTAGTGAGATGATGACTTCCAGACTGTGTCCTGTTACAAAGCATGCACAGAGGTACTATTTTAGGTCATTTAAATAGAGGGAACAGCAGTTCAAACTACTTCTTGTACATCTCTGTCAAAAGCACTGAGGCCTTCCATGTAACTTCCCAAGACCTTTACTTTGAGGTACAAAATGCAACTTGCACGCGATTGAAACTGTTATGTTTGTGTTGGGTATTTAGCCAAATTGTAATAGTTTGATAAATGAGTTCTAGTAATTTTCCTGATGAAGTAAATGGAGTTATTTATTTAGTTTGTAACTGATACATCTTGACATTCCCTGGTGGGTAAGGCAGAGGTTATCTCCAGTTCTGGTCATTAAAGAACCTGGGGCATGCTTCTAAAAAAGTCTTAGCAAGTGTTAGAATAGGCAACACCTTTTTGTTGTACACGCTGTTTTACTCTTCAAGCCATTTCTGCAGCAACAATTGTTTTTTCAGTATGAAAACTTTCCTTCTCATCAGTGATTCTTCTGGTGATCTGTAAGCTCAAAACTATTTCCTGCGTAGTTCTGTAAAGCAGAACTGAGTTAACAATGATCTGACAAATTAATTGGTAAATGCTTGTTCAGCATCTTTAAAATTGCCAGCAGGATATTAGTTAAGCTTTTATCCAAAACAGGTTAAAGAGAGCCCCACTTCCTTCATATGAAATGCATGAGTTAGACAGAATCAGTGGTTTGAAGGTTCTGCATTTTGCTGAGTATAGGAAGGGTGCAAATATAACTAGCCTGTTAATAGACTAATTCATTTTGAGTCTGCGAATGGAGTTGAACGAGGGACATAGGTGACAATATAGTATTTAAGACATTTGGATATTTGACCTCTCTACTAATCATTTCAATCAGCAGCAACATTTCTTCATTTCATCAGCATGCATACCTACTTTTGACTTAATTGCACTGTTCTGAGAACAAAATAGACACAGTCCATACTAATAATTTTTTGCAAAGGGTAATGCATGAAAGGATTGGAGTCCTCAGAGTTAGACTTCAGAGCATGCTGGGCTGTGTGTTCTGTTGTGGTTTGATGATAGATTCACATCTCAGAAACCCATATTAGCAAGTGTAGGAAAACATTTTGATCAGCCAAAGGATTTTTTTGTTTGTTTGCTGAGCAGTACAACATGGATGCAATACAAGATACTGAGGATCTCCACATGTCCTAAAGGAACGCTCACATTTTCTGGGTGGAGAGGACTTTGGTGGTGTTTCAACGTGTGATGCCATTGTGCATGAAAAACATCTTGTATGTGAAGCAGAACCAACCTTTCAATTCTGCTTGAAATAATTTCAGCATGTAAAATGGCCTGCTGAACTGAAACCTAATCACAGACTTCTCAGTCCCTTGTCATAGATCAGAACCACAAGTTTAATCAGCAGTTTAGATAGTTCAGAGTCTAAGCTGAAGAAAATCATCCATATTGAGGGTAAGTGATTATTGACATGGGAAGACTTGCCAATACTATTAAAATGATCAGCAACAGTTGCACTGTCAGCAGTGGAAAATGTTCAGAGTTAATTTCAAATTAAAATCCCAGAGCTTTCGTCTGAACACCTGCTGTTTAGAATCGGAATATGAAACATTAACTGTGATTACTTCCCCTCCCCCCTACACCCCAAAAGGCACCCTGTCCTGGTTCCGGCTGGGACAGAGTTAACTTTCTTCCCAGTAGCTGGGGAGGGGGTGATGTATTTTGGGGTTGGTATGAGAGGAACGTTGATGGCCCATTGATGTTTTGGTTCTTGCCGAGTGGCGCTTACACCGGGGACTTTTCAGCTTCCCATGCCCTGCCAGGTGCATGGGAAGCTGGCGGGGGGAGCATAGCCAAGGTGGCTGACCCAGCTGGCCAATGGGGTATTCCATACTATGTGACATCATGCTCAGTATATATTTAGGAGGCATGGTCTGGGAAGAGGGGGCTTTTGCATCACGGGATGTCCTGGGCATCAGTTGGCGGGTGGTGAGCAGTTGCATTGTGCATCACCTGCTTTGTATATCCTATTGTTGTTGTTGTTACCACTGTTATTATTACTGTTCTACTTTGTCTTATTTCAATTATTAAACTGTTTTTATCTCAGCCCACAAGTTTTCCTACTCGTGCCCTCCCGATTCTCTCCCCCATCCTACCGGAGTGGGGGGGTGAGCGAGTGGCTGCGTGGTGTTTAGTTGCTGGCTAGGGTTAAACCATGACAGTCCTTTTTGGCGCCCAACGTGGGGTACCAAGCGTTGAGGTAACAACAGATTAACTAGAGCGTATTAAGGGATTTATATCTGTTAACAGTTGTTGGTCACAATATTGATTCATCTGTTCTCGATATTAGTTTATCTGATCTGCACCATGCTCTTGCTTTTGCTGTACGTGTTAAAGATTGGTGTTGGTTTCTGCAGTCTGCTGTGCTCTGCAGTGATGAGTGATGTTTTGCCGGGGAGATTTGTTATCAAAACACTGGCATTGGGCATTATTTGGTATCTGTGTTTTGTACTGAAGCTGTTACTGTACTTCAGGTACCACCTCATGGAGACAATTAGCAATTATATCTCTTCCTCTGAGAGTTTTTTTATGGAGGAAATACAGAATGGCACCTTCGCTACCTTCCTTTATGATGTTTTCTCCTTTGTTACAACAACTTGTCAGTACCTCGAACATCCCTGGG
>JAYKAV010000457.1:5283-27071 GCA_035582835.1 Phoebastria nigripes | reverse complement strand
GTAAGCCCTCTCTATGAAGTGACCCAGAAGAAGAATTATTTCAAATGGGGCCCTGAGCAACARCAAGCCTTTGAACAAATTAAACAGGAGATAGTTCAGGCAGTAGCCCTTGGGCCAGTCTGGGCAGGACAAGATGTAAAGAATGTGCTCTACACCACAGCCGGGGAGAATGGCCCTACCTGGAGCCTCTGGCAGAAAGCACCAGGGGAGACTCGAGGTCGACCCCTGGGATTTTGGAGTCGGGGATACAGAGGATCTGAGGCCCGCTATACTCCAACTGAGAAAGAGATATTGGCAGCATATGAAGGGGTTTGAGCTGCTTCTGAAGTAGTTGGTACTGAAGCACAGCTCCTCCTGGCACCCCAACTGCCGGTGCTGGGCTGGATGTTCAAAGGGAGGGTCCCCTCTACACATCATGCAACCAATGCTATGTGGAGCAAGTGGGTCGCACTGATCACACAACAGGCCCGAATAGGAAACCCCAGTCACCCAGGAATCTTGGAAGTGATCACGAACTGGCCAGAAGGGAAAGAATTTGGAATGTCCCCAGAGGAGGAGGTGACGTGTGCTGAAGAGGCCCCACTGTATGATAAACTATCAGAAAATGAGAAGCAATATGCCCTGTTCACTGATGGGTCCTGTTGTCTTGTGGGAAAGCATCGGAGGTGGAAGGCTGCTGTGTGGAGTCCTATACGACAAGTCGCAGAAACTGCTGAAGGAGAAGGGGAATCGAGTCATAGAATCATAGAATAGTTTGGGTTGGAAGGGACCTTTAAAGGTCATCTAGTCGAAACCCCCTGCTGTGGGGGACAGCTTCAACTAGATCAGGTTGCTCAGAGCCCCATCGAACCTGACCTTGAATGTTTCTAGGGATGGGGCATCTACCAGCTCTCCGGGCAACCTGTCCCAGTGTTTCACCACCCTCATTGTAAAAAATTTCTTCCTTATATCTAGTCTAAATATCACGTCAGTTTGCAGAAGTGAAAGCCATCCAGGTGGCTTTGGATATGGCTGAACGAGAAAAATGGCCAGTACTTATCGCTACACTGACGCATGGATGGTGGCAAATGCCCTGTGGGGGTGGTTGCAGCAATGGAAGCAGAACAGCTGGCAGCGCAGAGGTAAACCTATCTCGGCTGCCGCATTGTGGCAAGATAYYGCTGCCTGGGTAGAGAACCTGGTTATAAAAGTGCATCACGTAGATGTCCATGTACCCAAGAGTCAGGCCCCTGAAGAGCATCAAAACAACCAGCAGGTGGACCAGGCTGCTAAGATTGAAGTGGCTCAGGTGGATCTGGACTGGCAACATAAGGGTGAATTATTTATAGCTCGGTGGGCCCATAACACTTCAGGCCATCCAGGAAGAGATGCAACACATAGATGGGCTTGAGATCGAGGGGTGGACTTGACCATGGACACTATTGCACAGGTTATCCATGAATGTGAAACATGCGCTGCAATCAAGCAAGCCAAGCGAATAAAGCCTCTCTGGTATGGAGGACGATGGTTGAAATATAAATATGGGGAGGCCTGGCAGACAGATTGATTATATCACACTCCCACAAACCCGCCAAGGCAAGCGCTATGTGCTCACCATGGTGGAGGCAACCACCGGATGGCTGGAAACATATCCCGTGCCCCATGCCACCGCCCAGAACACTATCCTGGGCCTTGAAAAGCAAGTSYTATGGCGACATGGCACCCCAGAAAGAATTGAGTCAGACAAYGGGACCCATTTCCGMAACACCCTCATAGACACCTGGGCCAAAGAGCATGGCATTGAGTGGGTGTATCACATCCCCTATCATGCACCAGCCTCCGGGAAAATAGAACGATACAATGGACTGCTAAAGACTACACTGAGAGCAATGGGTGTTGGGACATTCAAGCATTGGGATACACATTTGGTAAAAGCCCCCTGGTTAGTCAACASTAGGGGATCTGTCACCTGAGCTGGCCCTGCCCAGTCAAAGCACTTACATACTGTAGAKGGGGATAAAGTCCCTGTAGTGCACATTACAAATATGCTGGGGAAGACAGTCTGGGTTAGTCCTGCCTCAGGCAAGGGAAAACCCATTTGTGGGATTGCTTTTGCTCAAGGACCTGGGTGCACTTGGTGGGTAATGCGAAAGGATGGGGAAGTCCGATGTGTACCTCAAGGGGATTTGATTTTGGGTGAAAATAGCCAATGAACTGAATTGTATGATGTTAATTGCTATATAATACTGTATGTCACCACTTCTGTGGTTGGTATATGTCATATCAATGGTATTGCAGTAAGAATCACCCAGATTAGTGAAGAAGGAACTCTGATGAAACTGAGCAAAGCGCAATGGTGATAAAACACGGCGAGCTCAGCAATAATGGAACCAGAACTGGCTTCAGGATGCAACAATCCAACACCACATGCCACCTCTCCTGCCCTGAAAGACTGTTATGACAGATGGAGCCCAAAGTCATGGACTAAATGAACTCAATGGACAYTTTAGAGGGATGGCCCATAGACTAAGGGAATGACCTCTGTGTATATATCGAAGGGCAGCAAAAATGGTGATGATTAATTGGAATGTATTGGAAAATGTGAGACCTGGGCATGACGTAGATGATGTAGAATGAGGGGTGGATACTGTCCTCATTCCGGCTGGGACAGAGTTAACTTTCTTCCCAGTAGCTGTGGAGGAGGTGCTGTGTTTTGGGTTTGGTATGAGAGGAACGTTGGTGGCCCATTGATGTTTTGGTTGTTGCTGGGTGGTGGCTTGCACTGGGGACTTTTTCAGCTTCCCGTGCTCTGCCAGGTGCATGGGAAGCTGGTGGGGGGAGCATACCCAGGGTGGCTGACCCAGCTGGCCAATGGGGTATTCCATACCATGTGACATCATGCTCAGTATATAATTAGGAGGTGTGGTCTGGGAAGTGGRGACTCTTGCATCATGGGATGGCTTGGGTGTTGGTCAGCATGTGGTGAGCAGTTGCATTGTGCATCACCTGCTTTGTATATTTTATTACTGTTGTTGTTATCATTGTTATTATTACTGTTCTGCTTTGGTTTTTTTAAAGTATTACACTGTTTTTATCTCAACCCACAAGTTTTCCTACTTGTGCCCTCCCGATTCTCTCCCTAGTCCTACCGCGGTGGGGGGTGAGCGAGTGGTTGTGTGGTGTTCAGTCGCTGGCTAGGGTTAAACCATGACAGACCCAAAAATGAGCAGCTGTTACTCCTTAAATTAAGATTATGTTTAACATCAGTTTAAAAACAGTAATACTAGGGATATGGCTAGATTGTATACAGAGTTCCTAGGGTTCACTCTTCATGACAAAGTAAAATTACAGTCTGCTGATAGATCAATGAGTAAATAGAAGTAATTTCTTGTGAAACATATTCTGTGAGAAATGAGAACACTGGCTATTCTGCAGTAAAGTTGAGCAATGTTACTGGTCACTGTGAGGGACAGGAGAAGAGGCAAGAAATGTTGCTTTGGCTGCCAATTTAAAAGGCTAGTTTTATGAAGACTTCCATGCTCAAGGCACTACATATGTTCAATGACTATGACTAGATAAACTTATGTAGTGTACATATAGCTGATATGTGTGCTAGATATTGCAGTATAACGCGGGCTTTAGAAAGAAGTGCTCTTGATTTAGGAAATGTAAATAACATTAGTATGAACAGGGCTCTGTTTTTGCTGTTGCATGTGAGATCCTTCCTTATTTACCTGTTTAATGGGATTTGGGCATGTGTAGGCTTTGACTCAGAGAGTGATAAAGTGTGTGTGGTTTTTGGTTTGKTTTTTTTTTTCAAGGAACTGAGATGGTGTTTGTTTAGTTGAGGTATTTTGTACTTTAGATTGTTTTCCCATATTTTCAATTTGTAAAATATAGGAGATTAGTAAGATGGCAGTTTTATGAAGTACTTAGCAATAAATGGGCCCAAAATGTTATGCTGTAATCTTTCGTATTGATGTTAGATACTTTTCTGTTTCAGTTACCTGTAAAACTTTCTTGATAACATTGGCTACTTCACTGCACAATTGTGATAGTGAAAGGAAAAAGACATATGGTCCGTATTTTGGTTTCTTTTACACCTTTGTATATCTGGTCTTAATTACTGTGATGAAAGCTAAGACTTTATGGAGTTACTCTTTGAGGAAATGAGGTAAGAATTAGCCCTGGATCTTTTTGGGTTTTTTTATAGTCCAGTTTTGTTTTCCATTAGCTTCAGGTCACTGGGTAGTTTGGGTTTTGGGTGGGGAAAACAAGGGAAGAAGAAGGAGGATTTTTATTTTCTACCTTTATACACAATGGTTAAAGCACTCTTTTTTTTTTTTTTTTTTTTTTTAGGTCAAATAATTTTTCTTTTTCCTATTTTTTGTAAAAGACACTAGTTGCATGCAGGTGTTTAGGAAGACTCACAGCAATTTAATGAGAGACATATAAAACTACCTTTATTTTAAAACAGAGATGCAGAAATTAAAGCAAGATTCTGAAGGATTCTACTGATTTGGAATACTTCTCACTTTCGAGTTCCTAATGAAAGAATAGTTTGGAGCTGATTTTCTGAGGAGCTGATTGTGCCCAGACTCCTATGGAAAGTTACTGTATTTGAGTTTTCTACTAGTCCTAGATTTCTGCTCTCGCAAACAGTTCACATAGTCAGAGCTTGACATAGGATGTTTGAATGGTGTGCTGAAGAGAATTACTGAAGTTAGCTGCTCCCTGTGAATTGTAAGCGGTTATCCATTTTTATACCATCAGAAATGCTGTGGCAACAACACACATGGTATTGTTGCCTGGAATTTAAGGTGTCGTGAAACCTCTCGGCCTTGGAAGAGTTGAGCAGTTAGGCACAGGATGGCATCAATGTTAGCCAGCTCGGTGAGCAGATAGCTATCCTGTGCCATTTTCTCTGTGTGTTTCGTGTAGTAGGATATGGCTTATTAGATTTTATTTTGACTATTTTATCTGACTGTTCCCAATATCCATATGGATATTGTGATTTATGTTTGATATTTTCAGCCTCATTTACTGTGGGTAGAATAGCCTTGTTGAGAAATGCATCTACAAAAATAATTTTCAACAATAATGTGGGTACCCCCAGATAACTAGAATTTTTACATTGCATGTGCAGGTAAAAGCAGCCTCACCTGGATTGTTGGATCATTTCATCTCTGAACATGTTGAGTTCTGTTAAAAAAGGTACTGGTTGGGTCAATTATATTTCAAGCTGTTTGTCCTACTGCACTTTATTTCCACCAATATGTCATCTTTTCAAAATGCATCTGTTTGTAGAAAGTCTTTATCATAGACTATATTTCACACTTAAGAAGTGGTTGAAGGTGTAATTGCTTTTTGAAGTCCCATTTGTGTTTTCCTTAACATGGTACAGCACCCATATCGTATGTGACAGATCTACCTCATCTGCCTTCTGCTTATTACTATGTTCCTATGGTGAGAAATAATTTCTAACTTTCCTTTCTCAGTTCTGGAGTTCTGTATCTTAGCTACTGTTTTGGAAATAATATTTTGCAGGATAGTGCCCATTGTCACATAGGAAGATGAAATGGAAAATGTCTTAGGGTCTGTATTAATTTTGATTTATTTCACTACCAGTGCTTCTCGTTTTCTTTAATACAGTGGAATTTGTGGGGCAGCTTGCTAAGATAGATTGGGATTAATTTACTGTAGATTTTAATATGCCCATTCATCTATAAGCTGTTCTTTTATTTAGAGATTTTCCTATATTTGCAATGGCTTCATCTTTCTTCATCCAGATTAAGGCTATGGTCTGCTCACATTATGGCATCCTGGCAATACAAAGATACCATATACTAGTCAAATAAATACATTCACATCTACTTTTATCATCAATGGCTTTGATTCAGAATTGGTTTCCTGTAGTGTGTAAAAAAAATTTAAAATACCACTTTAAAGTGACTTGTGTACAATTCCAAAATTCCATGGATGATGGTTTTGTATTTAGTACTGAGAATAGGCATTTTGCTATTGTCAATAGCAGGAAGGAGGAAGACTACAGGTATTGTAATAAAAACTTTTTGGCAGTTGACTGATTAAATGTTTTCATATAGATAGGTCGATTTTTCCTGGATATGCAGTGTGCTGTTAGATATGAATATTATTCATATGCTTTTTTTCCCCCTTGGAACAGCTGATGATATTTTAAAGACAGCCAGAACTGTGGTCTCCTACAGCCCTTCCAAATGAGGCTTTCTGTGTTGTACCAACAAAGTAATGCTATCTATTGTACAGAAAACAAACAGAAGAATAAAGAAACAAGACCAGCCTGGGATGTTTTTTCCCCATTTGCTTTTGCAAATGCCTGTGTTGATTCTAGGGCAAGAAGTATGGCCTGAAGCTAAAGGAGGAAGAAAGTTTTCACTGGATGTTAAGAAATCACTCCCAAAAGGAAGAGCAATTAGTAAAATAAACAAGGTGGTCATGGAGGCATCATTACTGCAAGTAAACCATAGCTTTCCACATAAAGATTGACAAGGTGCCACACAAAGAATACAGGCTGGACTCTACTAGCTAGGGTGTGCTGTGCCTGTAATTTTACCACACAGTTTAATTGTTTTCAGTGAAATTGCTCTAGATAGTCGCATGTGCAAGATGGCAGGACCTCATTCTGAAATCACACCGCAGTCTGTCAAATTCAGTTACTTTTTCAGATTATCCAGTGAATCTCCTCTCCTATAATGTGCTTTCTGCCATTACATTTTTAACTAATTAATTGTAAATTTAAATCTCCATACAAAGTGAGTAATTTCAGGTCAGGAATGCACTGTTGGTCTGTTTTTAGCATACTGCTGTCCTTGATCAGTGCACACTAGCAAGTTCCTAAGCATGTAAGAAATGTCATAGAAATGAATGTAATGACTGTTATCTTTGAAGTTAGACACATACTAAATTATTTTGCTGAATCGGGACAATACAGACAGAGAAAAGTATCTTTGGAATAGAGAGTACATTTTCTTTTGTGAGTATTACATTATAGGCATTAATAGCATACAACAGGTACCTTGGATAGTTTCTTATTAKGAAACAGAGAGGGGAGGGTAGAATTTCTTGTAGTAGTAGTAGCATGAATTTTGACTATAGAAACAGAAATGGCTGGAATAGCTATTGGTCTTTTTGTAAGTAGAAGGTAAATATAACCTGTGCCAGCATTGCTAAGTTGTTCCTTGCATGTGTTTCTACTTAACTTCAGGTATTCTGATCATACACCTAGTCTTTTAGAAACCTTATCAAATATATTTTATGGTCTCATTGTTTTTAATACTTAAAGTACTCTGGTAATAATTACTTTATCATGTCTCATAAGGATTCTATTACTGTAGGTATGTTTGGTCTTTTGGAAAACGCCAGAAAATTTTGCAGTGTATGATCACAGGTTGAAACCATTTCATTCAAAACATTTCCTTTCCTATTCTGCGAGGTAGTTGCCCTAAACTGTTAAAATGTTTTGTTTTAGTGAGTGCAGGGTCTGAGCTTCAGAAAAGATACTACCAAAATAGCATTCAAACTTTACTAGAAGACTACAGGTACTAGCTTCTGTGGGGAACCACTTCACCCTGCAACAGTTTGCCTTGCCTCCATAGGACTCTGTATGAGAGGACGCAAGGCATGTTCCTCTGGTTGATACATTTGGAAGATCTAATGAATGTCTCAAAGTTGAGTCACTCAAAATATTCAGTCAAGGGTAGCTGAAGGTGTTTTATCAGCATAAGTTTTGTCACCAGAATTATGAGGTATGGGACCTGGCTGTTTGGACAAGATCTCTGGAAAGCCAGGTCTGCTGTTCTTGCAGCTGATGGAGTGCTGAGGAAGGGGGAGCATAGAGAGCAGGGACTACAGAAATTGCTTCCATAGTAGCCCTAACTCCGTATACACTAACTTTTATCAAGTGGCAATGGGAAATCTGTCTTTCTAGGGCTTGGGCACAAATGTATCAGGCAGAGAAGTCAATGGGCGTGTGCTGTGCCCAGAACCATGCTGTTGTGAGTAGTTGCTTATTTTGCCTATGCCAAAGTTCAGGCCTGAACTTAACACTCCAAATTTCCTTTGGTCAGCTTTTGCTGAAATGTGAGATATATAAACTCATCTTGTGTGAACTTAAGTCAGTCCTTAAAATGATGACTACCGTTCAGTAAGATTCCATATTTTGGGGTAGTGGAGGTTTCCTTGGGACAAAAAAATGGTGACAAAAATTGCGAAATAGGAAAGGAAGAACTGTGGTGAAGTGGCAAAGAAGTAGAAACAGAATTTTATTTTTGTTTATGGTGGTGAATAAAATGTGCTTGTATGAAGAACTTAATTTTTTTAAGACTAGAACTTGGCATCTTAGGACAACCACTGAAATAATGAAAGGGCCATTTTGAAAGGACATTCTGAAAATAATTAGTATCCTTTGCATTCCTTCAATAACTTGAAAAACAGTCAATTTCTGCTTATATTCCTGTTAACAAAGAAGCAATTTACTTTTTGATACATTGAAAACATCCTTGTACTTTAACCCTAGTGAAAAACCACTTTTATAACAGTATTATGACTCCCTGTTGTTTGACTATGAAAGCTCATTTCAGGAATTCAATTGAAGAGAAAGAACCAACTCCAGTAAACTCATTACAATAAAGATGGAATCATTAAGGACATGATTGGATATCATAATGTGGATCTAGGAGACAGGTTGACAAGCTTTCAATTTTTCTGTGCAAGTAGAAACATCATCAAGAAAGTATATCTGCCCACATTTGTAATGGACTTAACAGAATCTAGGGAGAATGTCAGGGAGGAGGAACTGTTGCATGAGGAGGCTCAGCTACAGGAATGTAGCTCTGTAGTAAAGTCAGACCAATTAATTCTTTAAAGCAACCACCAAGGCCCATCCAAAGGTGATTAGAAGATGGGCAGTAGTCTGAGAAAAGGAAAATATATTGCTGTTTCATTTTTAATACTTTAAACCCAAACTATATGTAAACACATTGAATGACAAGAAGAAAAAAAGCCACACTTTTTTGAAGGAAGACTCTCTATTTGTGCATTTCTTATTTATTCAACATTTTGGATGTTTGACATCTTTTTTGATGTATGCACACATCAGGATGATCAGACACAGTTTCAGTTGTAATAAGCTGCAAGATAATGGCCCTCTCCTTCCATCCCTACTCCCTTCTTGTTTTGGCTTTTCACAGATACTTTTTCTCAATGGATCAGACTGTTTTACTGCTATGGAAAGTTCTTTCTGTTGTCTTCCTGTAATTTTCTACAATTCACTGTTGTCTGTCCAATAATTGCACTACAGTAATATATCTGACTCCCTGGTATGGGACGCTGATAAGCTCACACTGGGCTTTTGTAGACCAGAGTATGCAATACAAAAATAGCAAAATATATTTGTGTGTTGCATCTATGGTCTCATTTCTGGTACAAGATTATCTGTAGTTCACAGTCCRTTCCCTAAACCATGGCTTTATTAAATGCTTTGACTGATGGGTAATAACCATTTTAAAAAAGGAGGAAGACAAAAAGTCCATGTTTAAGAATATGTCCCAAGGCTCAAAGTAGTCATTTGTTCTGTGTCAAATGGAGCTCAATTTTAAGGGGTTACTGAATTATGACCATTTCAGTTGGTTTGATGTGCGTTTAGACTGTTTGAGCTGCCATTTTTGAAGGCTACATTTGTTACAGGGCCTTCAGGCCACCTCCAATATTAACTAACAGATTATGACACCCAGTAGAGTTCATTTCACTTAAAACAATATATCATGCAAAAAGTTGTCCAACCCTCTTATGAAACTGGTAAATTTGTGTAAAACAGGGTTTTTGGCATTTTGTTTTGCAAGGGAATTATCCCCCTTTACTATCCTCACCTCCATTAAATTACAGTCACAGTATAAGGGGCATTATAGACGAAGATAATAAAAATTCTGCCTTCCCGATAATGTTTTTCATACCAAGTGTTCTTTTTTCACCTTAGGGAACCTAAAAGATTAATCTCATGAATGCAGTCTGGGGTCATACATTGTTTTGGCATGCTAGCAAAACCCATGGGTCGTTTAGCATGTGTGACGTGTGGAGAAAGGTGGTTGACTTACTTTTTCCTTTTCTCCTGATTAGATTGCTTTCTAATAGCTGCACATAATGTAAAAGAATGGAGGAACAAATCGGCTAGCCTTGAACTGTCCTAACATTCCCAAGCATTGAGAAGAGGGCCAAGAAAAAGCTTGCCTATGCTAGAGGTATTGTTTCCCTTAAACAAGAGGAGGTAGAGGAATACTGTCTTAAGTTTCTTCCCGTGTTGTTTGSGTTAAAATGTAAAGTTACTTGGATTGATACAGCAAATTGTAGTTTGGAAAGTGAAATAACAGGCAGTATTATCCCTTTCATTTTTATTTAAGCCTGCAGAAGGTTTTTTATTGGTTTAAGGCACTGAAAAAAGTCCCAAGCACATCCATGTTCTAGAAACAAAGTTTTAAGTTTATAAAGTCACTTCGACGATTAGCTGCTTAGTGCTGATGTTCTGCTGCAGTGCTGTATTTGCAGAATACTAGCGACATTATCTGTGCTGCACAAGACACAAATATAAAGGGAATTTCTGCTCCAGTGAACTCCCATCCCAGAAAGCAGGCACAAAGAAGGGCTCGACTTGCTGTGCATCCCAGAGAAAGGAGATGATTGTAGATATAATTCCAAGTCATTAAATAATTTCTGGAAGGCTTCTCTTTGTGCTTTCAGTTTTTAGTGATTTTTGGTTGGCAGCTGCAATTTACAAAATATTTGGCAGTGTCTGGGGGCTTTTCAAAGTGGTTTTGATAACCTCATGCAGGGAGCAGAAAAGAGTTCACTTTTTCTGGAACAAGTTATAGCTTCTTACTTTGATAGTTTCTTACTTCTAATAGTCTCATTGAAATCAGTGAGGATTTCCTTGCCTGATGACTCAGATTTTTTACTATAGTGTCTGTTCTTAAACTTCAGATGTTCAGGACATCTTTGAATTGAGTGCCCGGATTCTCTGAAAGTTGAAGGACAAACAGTTCACTGAAAGAAGTCAAGTTCCTTTTTTCTACTTGTACGGAATTGTGCTTTCACTGCTTTTGACAGATAATCCTATAGTGACAACTGCAGGCTTGTGACTACTGTTTGTTTGCTGTAGGGTTTGTGGTAGGAACAATGGGAGATAAATATAAGCTCAAAGGACAAAGATGTGCAACACCCAGCCTGAAATGGATATTGGCTGTCTGTCTAGACTGCTGGTAAAAAATAACGCAGCTTCATAAAAATGAACTCTTGAAAAAAAGCCTGTGATATGGGTATACTGAGTCTCCCTGGAAAGGGATGGATAGGAAGAGTCAATTTTTTATCTAAGGTTTTTATTGTCTATGAAATTATTAAAACAGACTTAGTAAGTTAAAATCTACATGATAAAGCTGACAATCTTTAAATGAGTCACTAAATAAAGTCCTAATTGTTTTATGTTTCATATATGAAGGACTCAGGATCTCAATGGGGCTCATGAATGGGCAGAAAACTGTTAAAACTTAGTGAGCAAATCTGTGCTTGTTGAGTGTGATTGTTGCTGGAAGTTTCTAATCATAGAGGAGATGAGATAGAATCTAAAAAGAAAACCCACATGGGAACAGTAGGGGTTTACTTGTAATTTGAATGGATATTCCGCACTCTTCCGTAGTGCAGCAAATTGAAATAATCAGAAATTAGGTGCTCTGAAAAGAGCTAACAGGCTAGGAAAAGGTGCAGCCCACAAGGAAACAGAAAGTGATCTCTAAGCAGAATTAAGGAAATAAAAACCTATTTCAGAGGGAAGGTTATAGATTCAAGTACATATATCTAAAACACCAAAGCATGCGTTAGTTAGTAAAGGGATAGTACTTTTTGTTCCAAAGACTATAGAGGCGTTTTCTGGAAAGTTTTCTGGTGTATATAAATTTGTTGACACATCAGCATGCGCAAAATAAGTAACTTCGAACAGCTTCACACTGTATGATGCCAAAAGTTCCTATATAATTCATAGAAACACACACAAAAGGGTGGAAAAATGCTTAAAATACAAAATGCTATGTCATTAGCTTTAATAGAAACACACCAAAAAATATGTGAAAAGAAGCACAATAAGAAATATTGTAAGAAAAGAAACACATAATTTGGGAACCAGAGATGTAGACAACACAAAGGTGTCGTTTCTGGAAAACATGCCTATACCATGAAGAAAGGTGCCGTTTAAAAAAACATACCCAATGCGTATGCTCTTTTTACGTGACCTTCAAAAGCAGGTGAGGCTATAACAATAAAGAAAAAAGTCTGGAGAGGAGGAGTGTTCTTGGGCAGCATGTCGAGAGCAGACAGTGGTCAGCTGTATTGGGCGTGACTGCGTTGTAGTGACAGAAGCAAACTGGTTACGGAGCTTGCTGTTCAGAGAGGATGTGTGCTGTTTAGAGAGAGGGAAGGGGAAAGAAATTGAAACCACAGAAAGCCTTCGGTAGTCTGGCAGCATATCCATTTCTTGTGATGAGAAAATAAAGAGGTACCAGTAGGATGTGGTAGGTCAGTACATTCAGCAAACTTGAAAGGAATGGAGACAAACGTTTTCTCAGGGTTTGGTAAATAGTCAGGGTTGAGAGATGGGGAGGGGGACACAGGGAGCTCTAAAGAACCCTTTTGTTTGCTTCATTTAATTTTGGAAGAGAGATTTTCTTCGTTGGTGGTAGACATTCAAGAGACATTCTCTTGGGGGGAAAAAAACCCAAAACTATTTACCCCTTCTGTGTTTTGTGGAAGAAAGGATTTTTTTTTTAACTTTAACTTTTTTTTTTTTTGTCTACCAGTTCACTGAGAGCTTGATACTTATCAGTAYGAGAACACTAACAATTTGTTGACCTAATCTTTCACTGTATTTGTGTTTTGGTGTTACAGGCTATAGCTTTGGCTGACAGGCAGCTCATATCAACCAAAGTGTCTGACATGAAGGCAGCAGCTAGGGAAATCTTGCTTATAGTGACCTTCAGCTTGTTAAACCATTTGGTTTAGTGAGTTGGGAACTCTGGCAGTGAATTTGTACAGGCTCGTGGGGTGAGGAGAAATGGGAGTAAGCCACACAGCCCCAAACAACATCTGAAAGACGCCTCATTTTTTTCTCAGCAAAGCACTGACCTGCCCTTTTGATCATTGTAGCAAAAGTGGGAGTCTTAATATCATTAACAGCAATGATAACAATATGATAATAAAGCATTAAAAAATAAAATATATAGATCCATTGTTGATTCAACCAATATTTATTTTCAGCTTTCTAGTTGCCATTGCCATTGTCCATTTCATGTTTGTTCTTTATTGTTGTACTACTTATTGCCATTTTGGATAAACAGCTCTGTGGGGCACAGATCCTGTCTTTTTGGATGTGACTGCTCTACAAAGAACTGCTCATACAGCAATTGCCACAAAAAGTGACGCCTGCCTTGAGCTACAATGAAGCAGTAACCGAGCTTTCCTGCTGAAGCATTTAGTACTTGATCTGAAAGCCGTGAAAGTGTGTGGTGCTGTGCCATGGCAATAGCTTACATCTTGTTCAACTGTTTTTTGTATTCTTAATAAATTCAGTGGAAGATCCAGCCAAATAACAGATTTTATTGCTAAAATCCATAAAGGTAAATAACTCTAGTTAACCCACAGGTAGCTTTAGATGGCAAGCTGAATATATTGTAGGCGATAGAGTGGAACATCATAATCAGTCCWAGAAATCATAACATCAGCAGTGTAGGTGATGAATGTGTTCTGCAATAGCTCATTTCTGGCTGTCTCTTCTTAAAATTGGTTAGGACCAGGCAGAGCCTCCAAACTCTGCTGGTGGTAGTGAGGTTAGAGCATTAACAGCTGATGTTCATAGTTTTATCACCGAAGGTTACCTGCTGAAAGTATCATAGATAGATGACTACCATGGTTGTGACTGTTACTTTACCTGTTTTTGATTTTTGCAAAAGGGTAGATGTATTTGCCCAGACAGCATTCTGCTCTGAGCAAGTCAGTGCTGTAGTGGTCTGCTCCTTGTAATCCAGACTGGCAACTGTGCCAAACATCTTGGCAGTACTTCAGAAAGATGGCRTTTATGTTTAAGTAAAGGTGATGCATTGTGAAAGCTGTCATGTTATGTTGTACTGATGGAGGAGCCAACTGGAATTACTGAGACAGAACTCTCTTCAATCACTGTAACCTGTGATTTCTGAACTGAAAAAGATTTTTTTTTTTTTAAAGCCAGTGAAAATGCATCTTTGGATACGTTGAGGCAAAACATGCTACAAATACTATAAATACTGCCCATCGAATATTGCATACATAGGGATCTTTGTCTAAATATGTCAACTGCAAGAACACTTATGAATGAATTTTTGTCCAGGAAGATAAACCCATGAAAAAAAGGTGTAAAAAGTAACTGACTAATGTTTAACTAAGGTGCATGGTATCTAGGTCAACCAGTTAAATTTCTGACTGACCTGCCTTTTCATACTGAGTGCAGTCTAAAAGAAAATTCTTGGCTGAAGAAAACAATCTGATTATAGCCTTGGAACTTCAGTGTTTGCTATTACCACATTTCTCAGCAGCATTTATTATTTGGGGCTCATTGCTGTGCTAGTGTAGTTTCTGCGCAGGAAATAATTGGCTTATGGGAAGTCATGGAATGGGATGCAGCAAGGAACTGTTTGGATTTGGTCAAGCCATCATACCGTACATCATGTGCTAAGCATTACTGTAGGACTTGTTGCTAAAGTCAATTTAGAGTTGCAAAATCACAAGTTGGCAGCCTTGTCCTTCAGGCCATTCTTTCATTTTTTCCGATATGAATTACGTTGGTATGTATCGAGAGGCCATATTCAAGTGGCACAGTTGAATGTGGTGGGATGGGCCTTTGGTAATGTTTAAAGTGAGGTAGGTAACTAATACTAATTTCATTGTGTCTTGCCTGTCTGCAGGTCCTGTATGGATGAGAATTAGATGAGGAAATGGCATCAGGGGCACGATGGGTCTTGTCTGTGACTGTCCACCCTGATGTTTCCTATGTAGTTTTGATGAGCTCATGTGCTATGCAGTTGCAGTTAGTAACTTTGCTTGCTTTTTTAACTTTCTAGAAGATGTGATGTAGTAATTGGTATGATTTCCTTACTAATATTATRTCTGTAATATATACTTTAACCTTATGAGTCTTTTGAAAACTACTCCAGCTGTAGCAGATGAACAAGTAGCTTAGGTGGTTTTTGATTGGTGKTTTTTTTTCTCTCTTGAAAAAATATAGAGAACTTTCAAACATACTTTGATTGCGAGTTGTTATTTCTCAGGCAGTTCATGTACTGACTTAGAGAGGCCCTCGAACAAAGAGCAGCTACATRGAAATATAACCATGCTCTATAGTGCTTTGCTTCTGATTATGCTTGAAGCCTCACTCATTGTTCCAAGTAGTAAGAATCAAATCTTGTTTAGCATGTACAAGGTCACAGTACACCTACAAAAGCAGCCCCCAAATCAGTCAGTGTTCACGTGTTACCACAGATCACAAAGAGGTAAAGAGTAACCACATCAAGAGAACATGAGAACCAGACAGTGAAATGAACTCAGAGGAGACCAGAATTATGGCCGAAGCTAAATGAAATATGAGCCAGTAATTTCACTTTGATATTTCAGCTTTTAGATATTCTGCTGCTTTTCTTAYGCAAAATAACTTTTCAAAGGGTGGAAGGGGAGACAGAGCTTCAGGAGCACTATTGTTCATTCACATTTCTCTACCTATCCTTCATGCAGACCTTGGCACCAAGAGGGTGAGCTAGTATTTAACTATGTCTGATAGTGTGAGCCCTGCAACAGCTTTTATAGTTACATTATTATCCTCTCAAGTTATTAAAAAAAATCTTTAGAAAGATTCCTCTGAGAGTGTGAAAGTGGCTTAGAAATGCAAGTTTGAAAATCATCAGTGGCAGACCTTTTTGTCTGATTTGTATGATGTGGTTTGTTTGTGGGTTTTTTGTTTTTTTTTGTTTTGGTTTGGTTTGTTTTTTTTAAGATGCTAGGTGAGTGATGTGGAGTGTTCTTTGCTTCAGATGTCCAGCAGCAAAAAAACATTGCTTGTTGAATCTAACTTAGTGTCTTGTTTTGGGGATGTCAAAGGCAGCTGGATATGATGCTGTTTCTTATAATCTCATCTACACAGCTGCCGTGCTTTTCCACACTTGTTTGGTGCAGCATCTGCTCTCAGTAATTTTTTTAAACTTTTTACACCATTTCATTTTGCATTTTAAACTCTAGAACCCTGCTGGCAGAAAAGGCATGTATATATAAATWAAAAATAATAATCTATATCTGTGATATAGTTAAAGATATATCTCATATAATAAATAAGATTATATAATATATTTCATTAAAGTATGTGACTTTATTGTGTGTATATATATTTAATGAAAGATGAGATTGTGGTCCTTACATGACTTGAGAGTTAAGTGCTTAAAAAAAATAATTACCTAATAACAAACAGTTCACCATAAAAATGTGAGTATTGGCTATCTGCTTTCGGCAGCAGAGTACCATCAGTGAAGGAGGACAGAGACCAGGTGGCTTTGCCATTGTTCTTGCTGCCCAGAGAAGTGTGCTGGCTGCTCCCACCGTAGTAGGACTCAGTCTCCATCTATTCAGTGTATCACAAGAGGAACTGTGAGTGCCAGGGTTGAATAACGTTGTCCATTCCTCTATGGCATTGCTTCTTTTCTCTGGTCATTAACTAGGACAATGGTCTAGTGCTGCAGCTCAGTCAGGAATGTCACACTGATTTATGTTAAGATGTTAGTAACTAGAAGTTTCTAATTTATTTTACTTTTGCATTTTATTATACTGACTAAATTGATTTTTAAATTTTTAAACTGACTAAATTGATCAATATATACTGATTATATTGACTAAAATGTGGCTGGTTAGTCTTGGATATTAGAGAATATTTAAGTGGTGATAACTTTCTTTTAAAATTACAACATTTTCTTACATGCATGAGACTGATCAGAAAGGAGAGCTAGTGAAATAAGGATGCTTTAGCTTAAAATTCAGCTTAGCAGTTAAGCAATTTTCAGTTTGATTTTTAGATTTGTTACGCAGAGTCCTTAAGCACATCCATCAGGGAAGTAGAACGCTCTAGACTAATTACTTTGCTGAATCTGGACTGTAAAACATAACTGAAACSTATTAGGTTGGCTCTGTAAATATGAGGCCTTTATTGCAAACTAGAACACCATTTAATGAAATAATCCAAAGCCCAGTGAAATCAGTAGAAAGACACCTATTGAATACACTAACTCAGTACCAGACAAAGTGTGACCTGCAGTCATTTTTTTGAGATTGTGAATGTGTTGTATAATCAGAAATTAAGTTACTGAACTGGCACAAAAAATGATTCCTAAGGTTGAAACATCTATATCAATCATAGAAAGCTTCTCTGCTACGAGATTAAGAAATGTTGTATTTTATATAAATAATGTAATCCAAAGACAAGATGCCACTGATATTCAGGGAATGGGGGTCAACAATTGCTGTCAGTATCTGACTGTACAGGAAGATTTATCTTGTCTTTGCCCCACTGCTAGCTTATTCTTGCTGAGTGTGAATGCCTTTTGTGTATGCCATATGTGTATGTCTTCTCCAGGCTGAGACTATGGATGTTAATTTCTTGCCTTTTATTTACTACCTTCTGGCTCTTGTTTGTTTGAAAATTTAGTTTCAGGGTGACACATTTTGTACTATCTTTACTAAGCATGTTAAACTGTAGCCTCTATTAAAACCTGAAGTAATTGTACAGCCTATTCCTTTTGGCTATCTTGAGATGAGTTGGGACTAGCCTCGTACTTCTGCTGCTTCTCTTTGTCTGTGTTTAGTTGCAATCTTTTTATTCTGTTAGACTCAGTTGTCTTGGTGTTTTTGTTTACAGTATCTTTTGTTTTGATAGAAAATAAATGTAGCCTTACAGATATATTTGTATCCATACAGATTATATCRAGTGCTTTGATCATGCAAATATTTTATCTCATTAGATAATGTTTAATGTTGTAGCATTACTGTCCATTTCTGTTGACTAGACAACCTTTTTGGTATTATTAAGAATAAAATATTAAAACACTGATCTGTCTTTTTTCCCCCATTTTCTTCTGTGTCTAGTCATTGCAGGTATCATTTAATTTTCCAGATTTGTAGGTACGTTGCTATTTGTGGATCTTTTTATTTTTATTTATTTTTTTCTTTTATTATTTTTACTAGTTACCATCTTAATATTTATCTTTTCCTATTTTTAACACAATTACCAGTTGTGTAAACTATTTATCCATACATGAAGTGCAGGGAAAACCAAATTATTTTGAAGTATCTATATGCTTTAGGTAGACTGTGTGATGTACAGAACTAGCTCTTTATTTAGTTTTTGTTAAATGTATATGTTAAATGCTTTTGTTAAATGTATTGTAGTGTACGTGCAACTGGTTTTAAATTAGCTAACTTGAGTGCTGAGAAGAGAGGCATCCCAGCACTATGGAACTTGCTGTCAACTGCAGCAAAAATGGGTTGATGCCCAGCTGTTGCTGCTCGTCTGCATGCTACTGTGGCTATTTTATTAGCAGTGCCCAAGATGGCTTGTTCAAAGCTTGTGTGCTCTATGTACGTAAGCTGAAGCCACAGCACTCTGAACTTACTGATAATTTAATGCGAGAATGCGAAACCTATTTTGGAACTCAGGCTTGCTTTCAATATTGCAACAGATAGTGTGAGACCTGACTTTAGACGTTGGATTAGTAATAGGAGTTTGCGTTCCCCTGAGACCTGAAGGCATTTGAATTTAGTATCTAGGTCCAGTACAAAACAGAGAAAAGATCCAAGCTATCAAACCCTTTCCTTTTCAAAGGGAGTTGGCTCTCATGTCCTTATTCATCTGTCCATAAACTTCACAATGTCCTCCTGTGTGACACATATGATTGTAGCAATGGCAGTGTGCAGCCAGAATTTTAATGAAGGTTTTTTGTTTTGTTTTGTTTTGAACTTTTTGATGAGCTCAAATGCATCAAGAATGTGCATATCTGACAGTACAAAGAGGTAAAGGACAAAGACATGTGCTTGCTCTCTGTCAGAGAGGTTTTTAAATATCTTGCAATTTGATGTGCTTCATTCCACTGTAGAGGTGGAAAAGCTGTAGATTAGATTAATTTCTAGCATGAGTGATCTAGCAGTATGCAGAGAGAAGTAGTGTACTAAATCCAGGAAAGGTATTAAAATAGCTATCCCTTTGAATTTGAGAAAAATGTTAACTGAATTCTTCCTGTGTACCTTAATAAATTTGCAAAGAGTGCCTTTGTAGTCCATTTATTTATGGAAAGGTCATTGAGCCAATTAGAATAGTTATTTTAGCCTGCCTACAGAACTCCTTATACTTGATTTTGCACAGTATGTAAAGAAACGAGAATTTCTGATAAATATGGATACATTTTTCAACTTACTGTCTCCATGTTGCCAAAAGTGATAGTCCTTTCAGAGGTAGTGGTGTCTTTGTACTTTGCTTCAGGTAACAGTTGTGTATGTGTCTAGTCTCTGAAGACAGTCATTTTTAACCCTCCTAGTCTGTAACTGGTGATAACTGGATATTGGCGTTTCTTGCAAAGACATCAGTATCTCTTGGATATTCATTCTGTGAGCTCCTTGAACATATATTGTCTGAAAACCAGTGCTGAACAGCACTTCACAAAAGGTCAATGAAATCAAGCATTAGATTGTATGCATTTACCACGATTACATAAATTTATTTGGGTAACTATACAAGGACACATGCTTGCGAGGACTGCTGCATGTTAATATATTTACGGACACCTGCTAATCTGAGCTTATCTTTACATGAGTTATGCTTAGAATTTGTGGTGCATATTGCATAGAATACAGTAGATAGGTTTACATTTGATGAAGAAGCAAGTTTGTTGTGTGTTTGTTTTTTTTTACATGCAACTACTCTGTCAGGTGTATCACAGTAAATTCACTGTTATGTGCTCTGCTGTTTTATTTATAGGATTGTCTTCTTTTTCTGTTGTACATTACTGTTTCTGTTCATGTTGCTTCTGGACAGTTATTCAAGACAATGTAATTGTGATTATTTTTTACTTAATGCTTTATTTCTTT
Source organism: Phoebastria nigripes (assembly GCA_035582835.1). Classification (NCBI taxonomy): domain Eukaryota; kingdom Metazoa; phylum Chordata; class Aves; order Procellariiformes; family Diomedeidae; genus Phoebastria; species Phoebastria nigripes. The sequence continues at coordinate 6,872 of JAYKAV010000457.1, read as the reverse complement.
GAAGGACAGGTAGTACATGCTCATTTTGCAGGCCTGGGGAATCCCAGATGTAACCCTACTGGCAAGTAGTGCTACTTCGTTGTGCCTGTATGGGTTTGAGGAATGACAAGTAATCAACACATGGACCCATATGAGCTGAAATCTTTTCAGATGAAGGACATAAGGGGGCTATGTGCTGCTGTAAGTAGAGAGAATATATATCTGTTTGGCAGTGAAACCTAATGGCCTGTGGGGTAGTGTTTCTGAAAGCATTCCTCTGATAATAAGTTTCATTTATATACATTTTAAATATGTATAGTCTGAGCTTGCTGTTTAGACACCAGGCAGTGTGTGAATTAGATATTTATCTGTGGTTTCCATGGGATAAGTAGGAACATATAGTAAAACATGCTGACGCCAGAGTATGAACGTTCCGTCGTAGTACGYGGTTAGTAGTTTTATTCTCTTTGTGAGTAGAGGCTGGGCCAGTCAGTGAAGTCTGTCACAGTGGTTGTAGACATTGAGCTAGAGTTGACAAGAAATGAGAAACACAGGGCATTAGCATGGTATTTCTGTGATCTACAGCCACATTCACATTTGTGATTAAATACTGCTCAGCATCAGGTGGCTATCTTCCAACTGAGTCATCGTCTTTCTTGAAGAAGAAAGTTATTTTCACAGTATTTTCCAACATGAGCCTGAACAGAGGAATAATTTATCTATTCGTGACTCATTTAGTGTGAACAGAAATGAAGGAATCTCAGTACAGTCAAGGATGCTTAAACTGATGTTTTCCTCCAAGATAAGACCTTTAGATTTTTTCATCACTGATTTCGCTATGCATATTGTAAGAGGAAAATCRTGAAGGAACTGGAGAGAATTGCAGCTTGTCCTAGATTGTATACTTGCGACTTCTGACTTGTATAGGGTCTGCATAAACATAAGGAGCGATGCTCCCGAAGTGCACAGACACAGCGGTCCATACTCAATTTGGTGTATCATTAGGACTATGAATACAGCTGCAGGCCCAAAAGGTGAGGCTTATTAGTGAAGCTAGGTGAATGTTGGTACTCAGAAAGGAAACGTGTTCCTTCTGCAGCTGATAATTGCATGCCTTGCAGACGTGGGAGTATAGGAAAGCTTCTAAGCTTTTGTCACCTTCATGATTTATGCTATCACAATGACACATCCTGACCTAGAGGACTTTAGGCAGCTTGATCACTTAAGCTATTTTACGTTTTTTAATTACGTATATTTTTTCTGAGACTAAGTCCTTTGTACTTAGATCTTGGTTTCCTTCCTTCCTTCTGAAGCAGATAGACAGTACCAAAAATAATTCTTTTTTTTTTCCCTCACTTTTGATGAGATCCTTCAGTCTGTTAGGCCCTTCTTTTCAAAAGGATATGTAGAAATCCAAGGTTTATGCTGTTTGGTTAAAGTTTATAAAAAAACCAACCAAAGAAACAAAAAAAGGTGACAAAATACATTCTTAAGAACTTAAAATAATGGAGCCTGGAGTGGAGAGATTGTCTCCTGGGTGAAGACCTACACAAACCTGTTGTGGTTTAACCCAGCAGCCAGTCAAACACCACACAGCCGCTCGCTCACTC
>JAYKAV010000467.1:1904305-1926974 GCA_035582835.1 Phoebastria nigripes | reverse complement strand
CCCAGCCTCCTCACTGGTGGGGAGGTGTGAGGAGCAGAAAAGGCCTTGACTCTGTGTAAGCACTGCTCAGCAATAACAAAAACATCCCTGTGTTATCAACACTGTTTCCAGCACAAATCCAAAACATAGCCCCATACCAGCTACTATGAAGAAAATTAACCCTATCCCAGCCAAAACTAGCACAGGTAAGYTGAAATCTTTTTGAATTGTTCTTTCCCCACCAGGATTTCTCTCATGTTTTCTACAACCGCAACCATTTTTGGGGGCTGCTTCTCTTCAATCCAGTGTCCTTGTACCTTCACTGATTTCAAGGGAGACATACAACTTAAAGTGCSTAGATACTGATGCCTGATATAGGAGACAAGGACATATTGATTTTATTGGCACAGTGTTATCTTAGAAGGCAGTGACATACCTCTTCTGAAGTCTACAAGAAGAGAAGGGCAGTACRGCAGGTATCTTCATTATTTAATGGGTCTTACTTAGTGAAATTGATGCACCTCCTTCTGTCCTGGCCATTCTCTTATCAAACTGCCTAAGTAAGGTATACCCATATACTTGATGAATTGGTTTTGGTGATATTGTTTCAGAGTTAGCTGATAAGCGTTAAAATGGAGTCCAATGTAATTTCTTAGGTAGTCACTATGTTCATTGTTATTGATTAAGTGGGTATTTTAAGGATAAATGTGAAGAAAACATTTTTATTTTATAATTTTTTTATTTTATTTATTGAGCGGTGGTGGCATGTCACTAAACTGGCTCTGTGCCCTCTGTATAACTCATTAAACTAAGTGGGCATTCCATAGCTGGTGACTTGAAAACTCCTGAATCTAGAGGTAAATGTTGCTAGTTCATGGCTGGCAGCCAGAAGTCCTCTTTGTCTGGAAAGCTGAGATATATCTAAGCCATTCTTAATTTTTAAGGGTACAACTCATTTTAACCTCTTAATTGCAAAGATTTACCAGGATGTATCTGATATATCTTAGATAACAGTGACACTTGGGTAAAGATGCCCTATTTTAGAATAACATATTCTTACAGAGATGAGCCAGGGACTCCTGAGGTAATAGGAGCCAACAGGGGAACACCGGTGAAATACCTCAAAGGAATTAAGATGTGTTCCTCTAAATAGATGACATGGCCAACAGCCCAGCTGAAGTGTCTCTACACCAATGCATGCAGCATGGGCAACAAACAGGAGCTGGAAGCCACTGTGCTGCTAGAAAGCTACGACCTAGTTGCCATTACTGAAACTTGGTGGGATGAATCCCATGACTGGAGCATTGCTATCAACAGCTACAGGCTGTTCAGAAGGGACAGGAGAGGAAGGAGGGGTGGAGGGGTTGCCCTCTATGTTGAGAAATGGATAGACTGTGAAGAGCTGTCTCTGAAAAATAGCCACGAGCAGGTTGAAAGCTTATGGGTAAGAATTAGAGACTGAGGCAACAAAGGGAACCTTGTGGTTGGTGTCTACTACAGGCTGCCTGATTAAGGGGAACCTATTGATAAAGCCTTCTTACTCCAGCTACAGGAGGCATCGTGCTCACGGGCTCTTGTCCTGCTGGGGGACTTCAACCACCCCGACATCTGCTGGAAAAGTAGCATGGCAAGYTGTAGGCAATCCAGGATACTCCTGGAGTGCACTGAGGACAACTTCTTAAGCCAGGTAATAGACAACCCTACCAGAGGGGATGCATTACTGGACCTGATGGTCACCCACGCAACTGAGCTAATCGGTGATGTCAAGACTGAAGGCAGCCTGGGCTGCAGTGATCATGCACTGGTGGAGTTTGCAATCCTGAGGGATATGGGTCAGGCAAAGAGTAAAGTCAGGACCCTGAATTTTAGGAAAGTAAAATTCCAGCTGTTCAAGGAGTTAGTTAATAGGACCGCCTGGGAAACTGCCTTCAGGGACAAGGGAGCAGAACAGAGTTGGCAGATCTTTAAGGATGCTTTCCATAGAGCACAAGAGCTCTCAATCCCCAGGTGTAAGAAATCAGGAAAGAAAAGCAAGAGACCAGCATGGATGAGTCAAGACCTTCTGGTCAAACTAAAGGGGAAGAAGGAAATGCACAGGCAGTGGAAACAGGGACAGTATCCTGGGAAGAGTATAGGGACACTGCCTGGTTGTATAGGGATGGGGTCAGAAAGGCCAAGGTGCAGCTGGAGCTGAACTTGGCAAGGGACGCAAAGAATAATAAGGCGGCCTTCTACAGGTATGTCAGCCAGAAAAGGAAGGTCAAAGAAAGTGTACCCCCCTGATGAACAAGACTGGCAAACTGGTAACAACAGATGAGGAGAAGACTGAGGTACTCAACAACTTTTTTGCCTCTGTCTTCACTGGCAATCTCTCTTTCCATCCCTCTTAAGTGGTTGGACCTCAAGGCCAGGACTGGGGGAGCTAAGTCCCTCCCACTGAAAGAGAAGGTCAGGTTCGTGACCACCTGAGGAACCTGAACATACCTAAGTCTATGGGACCTGACGAGATGCATTCCAGCGTCCTGAGGGAAATGGTTGATGTAGTTRCCAAGCCACTCTCCATGATATTTGAAAAGTCATGGCAGGCAGGTGAAGTCCCTGGTGACTGGAAAAAGGGAAACATTGCACTCATTTTTTAAAAGGGTAGAAAGGAGGACCCTAGGAACCACAGCCTCACTTCTGTGCCCGTGAAGATCATGGAACAGATCCTCCTAGATGCTATGCTAAGGCACACGGAGGACAGGGAGGTGATTCGAGACAGCAAACATGGCTTCACCAAGGGCAAGTCTTGCCTGACCAACCTCATGGCCTTCTATGATGGAGTGACTACACCAGTGGACATGGGAAGRGCTACAGATGTCATCTATCTGGACCTCTGCAAGGCCTTTGACATGGTCCCCCACAACATCCTTCTCTCTAAATTGGAGAGATACGGATTTGATGGATGGTGGATAAGGAATTGGTTGGATGGTCACGTCCAGAGGGTAGTGGTCAACAACTCAATGTCCAGATGGAGGTTGGTGATGAGTGGTATCCCACAGGGGTCCGTATTGGGACCAGTACTGTTTAATAGCTTCATCAATGACATAGGCAGTGGGATCGAGTGCACCTGCAGCAAGTTTGCAGATGACACCAAGCTCAGTGGTGCAGTTGACACGCCTGCAGGGGTCAGATGTCATTCAGAAGGGACCTGGACAAGCTTGAGAAGTGGGCCCATGTGAACCTCAGGAGGTTCAACAAGGCCAACTGCAAGGTCCTGCACCTGGGTCGGGGCAACCCCCAGTATCAATACAGGCTGGGGGATGAAGGGATTGAGAGCAGCCCTGCCGAGAAGGACTTGGGGGTACTGGTGGATGAAAAGCTGGACATGAGCCAACAATGTGCGCTCGCAGCCCAGAACACCAACCGTATCCTGGGCTGCATCAAAAGAAGCATGGCCAGCAGGTCGAGGGAGGTGATTCTGCCCCTCTACTCTGCTCTGGTGAGACCCCACCTGGAGTACTGCAGCCAGCTCTGGAACCCTCACTACAGGAAAGACATGGACCTGTTGGAGCGGGTCCAGAGGAGGGCCTTGAAAATGATGAGGGGGATGGAACACCTCTCCTGTGAGGAAAGGCTGAGAGAGTTGGGGTTGTTCAGGAGGTTGTTGGAGGAGGCAAGGCCCCAGGGAGACCTTATTGCTGCCTTTCAGTACTTAAAGGGGGCTTATAAGAAAGATGGGGACAGACTTTTTAGTAGGGCCTGTTGTGATAGGACAAGGGGTAACGGTTTTAAACTAAAAGAGGGTAGATTCAGACTAGATATAAGGAAGAAATTTTTTACGCTGAGGGTGGTGAAACACTGGCACAGGTTTCCCAGAGAGGTGGTAGATGCCCCATGCCTGGAAACATTCCAGGTCAGGTTGGATGGGGCTCTGAGCAACCTGATCGAGTTGAAGATGTCCCGGCTCATTGCAGGCGAGCTGGACTAGATGACCTTTAAAGGTCCCTTCCAAACCAAACTTTTCTATGATTCTATGATTCTGTGATTCTAAGGACCCACACAGCTGCAGGACTCCCCTTCCCCCTGTACAGCCATGAGCAGACCCTCTCCTTTTCTGCTACTACCCTTCGCTGCTTCATGTCTCATATCCTACCACTGGTGTCAGTTCATTCCAGCTCCCCATCCCAACTGTCCCACTCTCCTCCCAGTGCTAGTCCTCACATGGCAGTGGTTTGGCTACTGGTTTCAGCAGGAGTAGGACTGGGAGCAGCATCAGCCACAGCTCTGTCCTCCCTTGTTCATGCATCTACAAAGTCCTGGTCCCTGGTGACTCCCGGTGTACAGTCAGCTTCGCAGTAAACTCCCATGTTTGGCTATGTCTCTAAATGAACGAGAAAAGCAAAATATATAAGACAGCATTTCTGTGGCAGCTTTTGAATTTCCACTTTCACATGTCATTACCAGAGCAAAGAAAAAAGATCCCAGACTGGCTGTCAAATTCACTTGAGTATTCAAGACCAGGACTGAGGGAAGACAGGGTTTTATTTGTATACTGAGCAAATCGCATCTGGGAGCCAGTGGGATGTGACAAACATGGCAGCTAGCAATGTTATTCTCAGGGTGCCACTTTGGAAGAAATCCTTGCAGGACTGGGTCCCCAGCCAAATGAAGGTGGTGCTCTGGGCAACTGAACAGACACAGAAGAGCTCGTTGTCCTCTTTCCCCATGATTGACCTTTCCTGGGGCCAAAGCAGCAGACATAGTTTACAGCAGACTATGGACTTTCCTAAAAGATGTGTTTTGCCATGCTGACCCAGTGCTGGAGTACCCACCAGGGAGATCTGGTGTGCCCTTTCCATTGAAAGGTGAGAACAGGAGTGGGAAACTGGTGGAGAATATCCAAGCCAGTATGTGTGACGATCTTTGGAGGCCACTTTAGACTCTCTGGCTGCTCAGTAAAGTGAAGGAGCCAGAGGCTGAGACTGTGTCCCTAAATCTACTTCAAAATCACAAGTCACCAGCTGGCAGACGATTATAGTGTATGGCCTTTCTTCCATCAAACTAATGGAACTTTTGAAATTAATTAATAGGATCCTGAAAAATTCCCAGAGCCTTGTTTTATTTTTAAATTAACACATTTTTCAGTGAGATTGGAGATATAGGCCTAAATACTGCCCTCAGTTATACCCACATATTCCCACTAAAGACAGCCAATTTCCCTACTAACTGATGGCAGAATACGACATGCAAGGATCTGCATGTTCCCTCTCTGTAAGATGGAAAAAGTCTGCAAAAATGGACATTTTTTATCTCTTCTTATAAAAGACAGGTGTGACTCATTCGATTCCTCTTTAAACTATTTTATATTTACTGTTTTATATAGTTATTCTGGGCATCAGTGTCCTCAACAGTTACTTAAAAGCTGCACTTGCCAAAACCTGTCAATTATTGCTTCAGTCACAACTTGCACAGTCACAGAGACAGCAGCAGAGAAAGAAGAAATTTTAAAATCATCTGGATGTCAGAATTTTGCAGTGGAAACCTACCTCTGGTGATACCAGTGTCACCTTTTCAAGCAATACTGTGTAAGGTGGTTTGAAAGAAATCTGGGTGAGCAGTTCATTGGACAAAGGAGGGTAGTAGTAGGTGTCATCAGGGGAGTCTGGCTGATGGCGGGGAAAGGATGTTGCAGACCAGTAGGGTCGGCGCTAAGGAAAATGAGGTAGAAAAGCACATCACAAGTGGGTCTTTTGGCATGTGGGCGGCTAGATCAGTCAACTCACAAAAGAACCATGTGTTGCTTAACTTGCAGCCCCTGGTGTAAAGATATCTATGTTGTTGGCCAACACCCAGAACCAACCATACAAGAAGTGGGGCACCTGGTCTTTGAGCACTTTGAGGAGGGATGGATCTGGCAAAGCCATCGGTCCAGACAGCAACAAGCAGCCAGCACTGAGGGGTGAAGGCTGATATGCAAAGAGAGGTGCATGGGTCCCTGTGTGGTCCAGCTGTGAACCCCAGGGCCAGGAGCAAGCCACTATGGCCATTGAGGGACCTCACGACCAGCTGCTCAGCACACGTGTGGAAGAGTGTGCTTTCCCGGAAATGGTACAAATCCCAGAAAGCTGACACCAATGATGGGGTGCTGATGGTGTAAATGAGGTCATAAACTGATCTCAAGGTGATGCCTCTTTTCTACATAGATATTTTTAACTTGCTCAGTTAACTTTTTATCCTGAAATTATAGGAAACTGCTTTATACCATCATGATTAGTTTCTCTCTGCTCTCCTCTGTCATTTCAACCTCATGCACTTTTTGGACTGCACTACCTGCAGCTGGTATGTTATAGACCAATTCAGAGAATAAACACTATAAGGCAAAAAAGAGAGTCTGTTTTTACCCATGTTGCTTAAAATTAATGTTTCTGAAAGGTAAAACACAGGGACAGTCAGTCTCAGGTTAGATCTAGAGCTGGGGGGAGGTTGAAGCTTGGGTGGGCACAGCAAAGAGATCCCATGCCTGCTATGCCTCTCCTGCAGGCTGCAAAGTACCCCAGCCAACATAAGCCCTGCTTAGGTTGCCTGTTGGACACGCTTCCCCTCTTTCCTGCCCTCCTGAAAACCCCATAAAGACAAAAAACCCCTCTTTATGTTGCTTTAGCTAGCTGGGGAGTTACATCTGAAAGCTATCACTAACAGTTTTTCTCCTGGAATAGGTAAGGGACTGTGCAGGACCAGAAGAACAGTTAAGTAAAATGAATGTATGCACAGCCTTAGGTAGGAGATAAATATAGATCACATTACTTAGATATATACCTCTATGCTTACTAAGATGCTTATGCATTTAAAAGTGCAAACAATTTTAAAACAGTTATGTAAGGAAAAAAAAAGCCTTTCTAGAAAGACCCCCAACTAGTAACCAGGCCCAAAACAACATACGTGAAGAAACTGGCAGCCATCCACTATTTGGGTAACAGCATGAAGTAATAAAACTCAACCCAGCAAAATAATCTGCAATACTTTGTCCTCAAGGAAACAGCGCTATGGATGTGGGCCAGGGAAATACTATAACATTTACCACTATGAATAAATAAAATTCACAAATCTAACAGTTGTAAGGCTCTTCACTTGCTTTCACTTTACATTGTAACACATCTTCTTTTATCACCTTCCTATTTTTATTGGCTGAAATGTTTCCAAAGAGAGGAAATAAATGTTGATCAGAGCAAGACAGGTAGTGTTAAAATTTTTTCCAGTGTAATATAAAGAATATGTCAATCTCCTAAACACATGATTTTTCTTAAATGGTCAACATATGCTTATTTTTTCAAGTTAGAAAAGAAGCAAGACTTTTTCACTTTTCAGGGTGTATTTTTTGGTCCTGAGTTCAAGTGAACAGTTTCAGTAAATCCAAACCTTTTTTTTTATTGAATAATGATCTGTCTAGAAAACAAAAAAGTCTTTCTGGAAAGACTTAGTTATGCAATGTATCTATATGTGCTCAAACAATTAAGTGTTTCTGTTAAATATTTTCCTGGATCAGGTTCAGTAGCATTCAGGATTAAGGGTCACATCTTCTGACCAGCACTGGGCTAGTACAGATGTTAAAGCAGATGTGAGGCATCTGGGAACTAAGGTCAGCATTGCAGCTTTTTCAGAAAAAAAAAAAAAAAGAAAAAGAACACCTGCATTACAAGAGATAATGATGAAAACAATTTGCCTTTCCAATTACCTTTGATAGACTGGCAAGCAGCAAGTAGTAAATGGGCAGTAGGCATGCCTCACCCCCTCCAAGGAATTTATGACCACCAAAATGATACTGGAAACACTTTGATTTTACAAATAGGGCACCTCAGAAATTAACTCCATTTAAACTCCCTATCTGGAGTTTGGTTACTGCATAATAGTAGAATGAGATGATGGTTACTGCTGCTGGAAGGTATGTAAATGAATGCAGATTTGCTCAAAACATTTCCTGCTAGCAGAGATGGGCAGGTCTGCTCAGAAGAGACTTCCAACTCCTGCCCCACCATCTGCATTGCTGTGCAGGGACCTTGCAAGAGATAAGATATTACCCGGGGTCAGATAGGTCCCTTGGTACCACTGGGGTGTCCGACAGACAGCAAGAGAAGATGGACTGACATAGACATCTGTTGTGGTTTGATCCGGCAGGCAGCCAAAAACCACGCAGCCGCTCGCTCACTCCCCCCTCCCCTCAGTGGGATGGGGGAGAGAATCGAAAAAAAAAAAAAAAARWAAAATTTGTGGATTGAGATAAAGAMAGTTTAATAAAACAGAAAAGGAAGGGAAAATAATGATAATGATAATAATAATAATAATAATAATAATGGTAGAATATACAAAATGAGTGATGCACAATGCAATTGCTCACCACCCVCTGAGCGATACCCAAGCMGCGATCGCTACTTCCTGGACCACGCCTCCTATTTWTATATTGAGCATGACRTCACATGGTATGGAATACCCCGTTGGCCAGTCGGGCTAGCTGTCCTGGCTATGCTCCCTCCCAGCTTCTTGTGCACCTGGCAGAGCATGGGAAGCTGAAAAGTCCTTGACTAGCAGACTACCTAGCAACAACTAAAAACATCAGTGTCTTATCAACATTCTTTTCATACTAAATCCAAAACACAGCACTAGGAAGAAAATTAACTCTATCCAAGCCRAAACCAGGACAACACCTTCTCGTTAAACCAGCTCTCCTTTGAATGAGTGGCAGATAATTCTCCCTGATTTCAGTGGAAAAAGGTCTTTGCTAGAACTCGTCTCAGAGAGAAGAGTGATTTTTTAAATGGTTTCAAAGATTCCTGTTTCATTTACTCTTAGCTAGCCCATCTCAACAGCTCTATAAGCTGTTGTTAAAATCACTGCAATTTTCCTATAAATTCAGTAAGGAGCCCTGGGACGGATGGCTGCAAACGGCAAAGGGATACTCCCAGGGGTCACACTGACACGGAGCCAAACACTGGGCTTCACTTATGAACCTGCCTAAGGCTGCTGGTGCGTCATCTAACAGGGCTCTGCTGCCCCACTTTGCCTCCTGGAGCTTGCTGACTGTGCATGGTGGGAGCCCTTTGGGACACCAAACATGTGAGCTGGTAGGCAGAGGATTTTTTTTTTATTACAGATCCCCAAAATGCAGGATGAGCAAAAGCAGTTACACAAAGTAACCTCAGCTGTAACCTCCTTGCTTTAGTCAAATCATCCTCTGAAGCCTCAAGGAGGAAAGGGAAGATGTAAGCCCATCACCACCCTGACTTGAGGCTCGCCCTGTGGTAGTGTGACTCTCCCGGACTTCACTACAGCTGCCCAGAGAGCAGCACCGTGGTGCAGAGCGGGGCTGGAGTTGCTCTCGCAATACAGCTGCAAGTCTGTATAGTGAAGTGCTCCACAGACTGGAGTTCCCTCCATYACAGCTTTCTCTGCAATTATTAGGAAACAAGATAAAATAAAATCATCTGTGTCATGTCAAATAATCGACCATGTTGTTGGATGGATGCAGTTCCAAAGAAAGCGTCTGCCAGCAATAACAAAAATGACGTTGCCACCTCGTGCTCTGGGCTATCTTTCCTCTTCCAAAGGGCGCAACGTGCAGCATTACAGGCTGCTGCATGGAGATTTACTCAGGGTAGCACCTTACTGTTGTTACTGCTGAAACATTTCTAAGCCCATGGGAATCCCTGTTTGTCTCTAGTAGAGAGTGTAGCAACAATCAAGCAGTAGACAGGCTGCAGGAGGACTGAGACAGGCACAAAGGATTCAAAATCTGTGTTTTTTTCTATATAACCATCAGCACAGTCAAATAATAATAGAAATAAGAATGGGATCATCTGGGACTTGAATCCTAGCAATTTACTAGAGACTGTTCTAGGGGGAGCATGAAGGACAAAGGCATCGGAGAGATGGGCTTGCCTAATGTTAATACAAAACAGCAGCTCCCAGTTGATTTTGAAATTAAGCTGGAAAGGGTTCATTGCTTTTATCTGTTGTTCTCCCACTACCACCTTTTTTATTCCCTTTCTTTTTATTTGGACATCCCTTCTCCAGTTCCAGGTTCTGCAAAGAGATCCAGAAGTGATCCCCACTCCTTCCTTACAGTGCATCCTAAACAGATCTGTGACCCTGATCTTTAGAGCTGGAGCCATCCTACACAGGATGTTGATAGCATTCTCAGGACCACGCTTTTTGTAAGATCTCCTTTTYGGTTAAGACAAGTGCCCTGGTACAGCACCTGCTACATTCCCCTGAGTCCTGTCTAACAAGGAGTATGGTGCATGTGCAGCAGCATTTCCACCTCCATTCTCCTGCTCTCCTGAGCTCAAGTTTTGGTAAACTGTTGTGGTTTAACACCAGCTGGCAACTAAGCCCCACACAGGCGCTTGCTCACTGCCCCCCAGGGGGATGGGGGAGAGAATCACAAGAGAAAATTCGTGGGTTGAGATAAAGACAGTTTAATAGGGAAAGCAAAAGCCGCGCACACAAGCAAAACAAAACAAGGAATTAATTCACTGCTTCCTATCAGCAGGCAGGTGTTCAGCCATCTCCAGGAAAGCAGGGCTCCATCATGTTTAACAGTTACTTGGGAAGACAAACGCCATCACTCCGAATGTCCCCCCCCTTCCTTCTTCTTCCCCCAGCTTTATATGCTGAGCATGACGTCATATGGTGTGGAATATCCCTTTGGTCAGTTGGGGTCAGTTGTCCCAGCTGTGTCTCCTCCAAACTTCCTGTGCACCCCCAGCCTCCTCACTGGTGGGGAGGTGTGAGGAGCAGAAAAGGCCTTGACTCTGTGTAAGCACTGCTCAGCAATAACAAAAACATCCCTGTGTTACCAACACTGTTTCCAGCACAAATCCAAAACATAGCCCCATACTAGCTACTATGAAGAAAATTAACTCTACCCCAGCCAAAACCAGCACATTCTCCACCCCTTATTCCATACCATTTATGTCATGCTCAGGTCTCACACTATCCAGTACATTCTCATTAACCACCACCCCCCTTCCCATCCTTTGATATAATACACAGATATCATTCCCTTAGTCTATGGAGTACCCCTGTGAAATGTCTACAAATGTCCACAAATGTCCACAAAATGTCCACTGAGTTCATTTAGCCCATGACTTTGGGCTCCATCTGTTATGGTGGTCACTCAGGACAGGAGAGGTGGTGTGTTGCGTGGAGTTACTGGGCTCCAAAGCCAGCTCAGGTCAGGTCACTGCTGCACTTGCACTGCTTCTTGTAAGGCTTGCCCTCCGTTGGTTCAGGTGGTTCCTGCTATAGTATTTCCTATAACATGCAAGTCAAATCATGGGTTACAACAATTTAAAGGTATTTCTATTACAATCCCCACCTCTGGTCCCTTTGGACCAGACCATCAGGTTTAACATTGCAATGAACTCCTCCCCTTGCCCCTGCTCCAGCTTGGACATATCCACAGACTGCAGTCCCTTAGGGGTGTACCTGCTCCAAGAGGAGCCTTATCTATGAGCCACAGTCTCTCCAGGGGTATACCTGCTGCGGCATAGACTTATCCACAGCCACAGGCGCTTTGAGGTGCACCTGTTCCAGCGTGGCCTTCTCCATGGGCCGCAATGCCTTCAGAGATACGCCTGCTCCAGTGTGGCCTCACCCACAGCCACAGTCACTTTAGAAGTGAACCGGCTCCAACATGGCCTTACCCATGGCTGCAGTCCCTCCAGGGGTGTACCTGCTCTGTCATGGGCTTGTCCATGGCCACACGCTTTGAGGTGCTCCAGCAGGACTTCATGCATAGCCACTGATGCTTCAAGGTGTACCTGCTGCAGCATGGACTTATCCACAGCCACAGATGCTTCAAGGTGTACCTTCTGCAGCGTGGACTTACCCTTGGGCCAAAATCCTTTCAGAGGTATACCTGCTGCGGCACAGACAAAACCACAGCCACAGATGTTTCGAGATGTACCTGCTCTGGTGTGGACTTATTCATGGCCACAGATGCTTTGGGGTGTCCTGCTACCATGTGGACTCATCCACAGGTCACAGTCCCTTYGACTTGAGTTCACACTGGAATTCCAGCCTGTCCAGAACAGCAGCACAGGAACAGCAGCAATGCCCTGGCCATCTGCCAGCCCAGGTGCATCACCATTGCTGTTATCCAATTGTTCCCAGGCACAGCAGAGTAAGAAGATAAGCAGGACAGCAAGCAGCGAAAGCAAAAAGCAGCCACTAACGAGCACTAGGCTTTAATATAGAGTAAGGCAAGCAAGCCCCATGGCAAGCACAAAAGCCTGCCAATTAATAGCTAAACAGCAATAATAGCTATAAATTTGATCTAGCACATTCCAATCAAACCTGTTGTTATCTCAAACCCATTGAACCCCACATTGGGTGCCAAAAAGGACTGTCATGGTTTAACCCCAGCTGGTAACTAAGCACATGCTGCACAGCGTTGTTCTCTAATTCACTGATGGTCTGCAGCCTTTCCAAGTGAGCACGGGCAGATCTGCGATTCTCTGCGAAAACCAGGCAAAATTCTCAGCTTCACATGGCTTATATGAAATCAGCTGGCCTCAATAGTTTTCGTTCAGCTTTTAGCTTTTCTGCTTTTTTAAATCTACACTTAAAGTGAAGCTCAGCCTTCTGAGTACACACCACACAGACTGAAAAAGCAGAGGTAGTTAGTACAAACCATGAGTACCTTAGAAAAAGACATACTCCTTGCCAATCGTGTGGCATTGCAGAGGGCTTTACAGAGGACAGACCTAGATCTTATCTTCCCAGAAGTACAGAGGTGCTGAGATTCAAAGGTTTGTTTCTATGTAATAATTAAAACCACATGCAAAGTAGGTATCTAGCCTTGGATTACCTCTCAGCTCTGGTGGACTTCCGATTTAGCAGGCTTTTTCACTCCTAACATAAATCATTGAGAACTGACTTCTGTTGCTACCCAGGTATTTACTGTATTAAATTTATGCTCTAGGAGCATCATAATTACTAGCAGGATTGCCATATATATGTACATGTATATATATATTTCAAAACACATCTAAGAAGCAGAAAGGAAAAGACAAGGGAATAATTGTGTCATTTATCCAAACAGGAGCTAGTTAGAATGACCTAACTCAATTTCTAGAAGTCTGGACCTAATGTATGAGAGACTGCAATGTTCGTGAGAGAACTGAGAAACCAGGTAAATGATTTGTGGCAAAGATGACTTGTATAGAGCCAGGAATGTAAAAGTTGGTGTTGATGCTTGACAATGTACCTTTAATTTTATCAAAAAGGTAATTAAAAAATACTCAGGGAACATGGCGTAGAGATTTAGAGCAAAGCGCCTTCCATTGCTTACTGCTTGTGGAGCTGCAAAAGGAGTGACTCTACGACTTTGAGTTTTGAATGCTTAAAGAAAGGGTCATAGGTGAAGCCATGTCAGCAACCATTCAAACAATTGGGAAAAGTCATCAGCTGCTACAAATGTTCTTTAACTAACCACCAACAAAACATTACTTGGAATGAGACACAAATACTTGGCAATGTTTAAGACAGAAGTTGACCTATTAGGAGAAGAACTGTAGTCTGTTCACACAGGAGCACAGTATAGATAGTGTACTTTGACCACTGGAAATGCCAAAATTGCAACTGTCCTGGGGACGAGATCTTGGACCTCAAGTCCAGCTTTCCATGGAACACAGAGTGAGCACCAACACCTATTCTGAAGTGGCAGGAATATTCTCTGCACATTCACCAGAAATCTCAGACATGGGCACTGCGGCAGTGTCCGAAATGTCGGGGTGCAAGTGGAAGTTGTAGCATCTTTCCATGAAGATAAGGAAAAAGACGAAGTGAATTTGATTGCCTGTGGACCATGCTACAGAGAGAACATGGTGGGCTGAAATTTAAAATCTCCTTTTTCCTCATGGAGGAATGTCCTCTGCACTCGGGGATGTGCAACTGCCTGGCACTTCTAGCCACATCCCTACCCTCCACAAGAAATATATTTATCTATGGAACCGTGATGGGAGCTTTTCCTCAGGATTTTCAATGCTTCAGGTGCGTGGACAGTCACCAGTGCTTGGCTCAGAGCCGGTCCCAACAGCAACGGGACACTTCAGGTATGCTAGGGAGTAAGCACAGAAAATCAACTTCCCTTGCATAACGCTTCAGAGACAAACCACTGCTCCATCACTAGCAAATGGACATACCCTGTTCCCAAACTACTTGTGTTTGACATCCCGGCTTGATCAAGAAGCCAAAAATTGTTAGGCGATACCTGCAAGGCACAATTTAAAAGTATTGCTGTTTCTCTAATTTTATTATGTTTTAAATGGGTGTTCTCAAGTTCCCCTGTCTTGCTTGAATAAGGAAAGAATAAGCTTTGTGATTGCCATTGCTTATACAAAACTCTTGTTTGTGGGAACTTGCTGTGCCTGTATTTCTCCGATAATTGCTCAGACTCTCACTGAGCACAACCAAAGACCTTTGCTTTCACTCCACATTAGGAAGGTGCAGTGAATTTCTAAGGATGGCAGCTGAATAAAAACCTTGCTAGGGCAGCTGGCACACAACCACAGGTTGGTCACAAGCTATTTTGCAGTCCTGGTTTGCCTCATCATATTTTTAATTCAGTGAAAACACTGTTGACAGTTGCTATTAAATCTATTAGCCACAGCATGGCAGAAAAGTTGGGATACTTCCCCAGGATATTTTGCTCACATTTTCATACTCCTATTGAGATGGTCAGGAGTTGTTTGGTGAAATCTCAGTAAAAGACTAAGATAGGTTTTTATTCCTGTTCCAGAGAGCCAGAGATGGTCTCCCAGTTCTCCCCTGCCAGCCAAGCACTTCAACCACCCCAACCACTGCACTAACACCAGGTCCTCTCCTGTTCACCTGAGACTCATGCTCTTGGCTGGACCTAGGTACGCTCCAGGCTGTGGCACAAGCTCCTCTTTGCTTGCACGATGCCTTTCCCGGGTTATCATATCCACTGTCTAGTAAAAGCTCCATGATAGAATAATGAGCATGAAAACAACAACAACAAAATATTTTTTAAGATTAAAAGATATCCTTTTTATTTTTTTAACTCTACTTTTCTTCACTTTGGGTCCCTCTGGAACAACACCCCTTCCATCAATATCCCTCCTAACTAAAGGAGGCGGATAGTTACTCTGAGTTCACTCCTACAGAGAATATACCTTAAAATCATTCAACCACAAATTATTTTTTATGACTGCAGCATTTGTCTGCCATGCTTGCAAGCAGAAGATCTGACAGCTAGAAATACATGTTAAAAATTATATCTGGTTTTCAGTCTTGAACGGTAGATGTCTGCTCCGTCACCCTCATGCACAAGCAGTTGATTGACAACCAAAATGGAGGACAATGAATATATGCTGTGAGCATGCACATCTTTGTGCTTTGAGCTTAGATGTCTAACTTCTAGAAAATTAGGTGATGCCTGTCTGGGTTTTGAGAAATTCTCTTTCAGGCAATATAGAATACTGGTTAAAAAAAAAAGACTGTTACAGGCTTTATCTGGCTCCCATTAAAATCGTCCAAGCCATTCGCTTCAGTTGGAGCTGGATGGAGCTCTATGGAAGTATTTTCAAACCACATGGCATATTCTTTCAGAAGTAGCTGTATCCCTCTTTTCTTGCAAGTGTTTGTTGTAATGTCTGGCTAATCTCATATGAAGATGCTGGAGATTTATGAGTTGCCATTGTTGGTTTTGTCTGTGCTCTCCGAAGGCCACAGCCTCTAGAGCTCACTTGTCTAACATTTTTGCAGTGTGCATTTCTGAAATCCTGTTTGTTAAGAATACTACATCATAACAAAAGCTTTGAAATAGCACCAGGAGACATTGCTCTTGCCTAACCTCAGAGAATCACATGCTCTAATTCTGCTTAAGGAAAACTAATCATGTTCAGCATATGAGAAAAAGAGCTGCATGCAGTTTGAGATGACATAATCATTTGCATTAGAGGTAAAAATGAAGGGCCATTAATTTTATGGCATAAATGAAGAGAAGTGTTAGACCTCTATAATTAGCTTCAATGAATAAATTTCAAAGACATCTTCACAAATGAATGTAGGAAGTGTGTATCTGTACATACTGTTGAGAGAAAATTATTATATTCAATCCAACCTCATATACTGTATCTGCAAATGTAAGTATATACACCTTGACAGACTTCTCATTCTTTAAAATTGGTTTAATTGCTCTGGCCTACTAATGGACATAATTCCAAAATGGCAATCTAAAGATTTCATTGCAATTGTTGATCTCCAGTCATCTACGGTCCTCTGAACGTAAGCTGTGATTTAAAACCCATGTGAATTCTTCAGTACTCGTCGTATCATCCAGCTCTGTAACAGCTTATCAGCCACTTTAAATGTACTTAAACCATTTTGTGTTAAAATTATATGTTTGTTTTTAGTTTCAGAGTTTGGGGTATTATTATCATCATCATCATCATCATCATTATTATTATTATTATCATTATTATTATTTCAGGTTTCTTTTATACTGGGAAAAATTTACTGCAATTGGGATCAGTCACTGCAGTGACTAGTTTGGTGGAGAGGTGCCCCAGAAAAACCAAGTGAGGTAATCAAATACAAAAGAAACATGAAAGAGTCTCCATGTTAAAAATAATTAAAGGAACGTAACCCTTTACCAGCTCTAACACTGGGAAGGGATGACAAAAATTCTCCATGGAAGGTATCAATGGACTGTGGGAAGCCAATGAAATACAGAAACCAACAAGGCCAAGAGCTCGAAACAAAGTCAAGAAAGCCCTGTCACCCTGGGAACCCGGGGCTGCCATGCAGGGTCGAGCAGAAGTTCATTTCGCCTACTACCCTTCCTCTGATGTGATGATGTCTATAAAGGTGTCATTACAAGCATATTTCTGTTGGATTAAGTGTCCCTTCCAGTTATTTGCTGCTATTGTTTTAGATAACTCTATTACCCAAGGAAATTCTTGATATCTGCAGAAATACTGGTCCTTTTAAAAGTACTGTCCTCAGAGGTTTCCTTAGTCCTGTTTCCACCTTTACTCTAGCTGAGTATCTCTTTCTTCTCCCCAGAGGCTGCAGAGAGCACAGGTGCTCTTATTTCCCTTCAGCAAACCAATCACTGACTCCTATACTGTTATCTTGCCCCTTCTTAGTCCCCTTTCTCAGTTAAGAAAACACAGGTCTATTGAGCACCCCCCCCATCAATTTTCAGTGGTCTTGAATGCACACTACTAAAGCTGGCTGTTGTTTTCCAGGCTGTATTAGCCAGCCAACTCCCCTCAAAAATCCAGTTTGTTTAGGTCCTGCTGAAATGCCAGCCTCCATGCGGACAGCAGAGGTGGCACTGAGGTTTCTTCTGGCACGTAGTGTACAGTCAAGGTAATACCTCGCAGGGGCACTTTGTGTGCATCCACTGCCTGACCTTTCTCCATCATATCAGACCTTCCTCTCTTTCCCTGTCTTCTCTACAAACAGTGGTGTTGACCTTGTCTCTGCCAGACCTGCCTGCTGCAATCATCTTTTTTTTTAAAAGAAAACAGCCAGGTATTTCCTGTCATTCTGCCCCTGGTGCTGCTGGGAAGAAACTCCCCTTAAATACCCATTTTTCTCCTTGGAGTCTTGCCTCCCTCCTCTCCTTTGCCATGACTCGTACTTGCTGAAGGTCACACTGTGAATGTCTGTGAAGAGCCATGCCAGCCAGCCAGACGTAAAGGTACGGGGCAGAGCCCGGAGCTGAAACCTTCCTGCTGATGCTGCCCTTGGCTCCGTGCATGCCCATCTCCTGTGAGGCAGCTGGGGCCGTGGTGCTTCATAGTCCCTCGGTCTCTCCAGTCCAGATCAGGGTTTGGTAGTGGTTCCTTCATATTTCATTACCTGTCTGTCCTCATCCACCATCTGTATCTGGTTATATGTTTGGCTTTGATGGGTATGAGGAGTGCCTTTCCATCCTGTGCTTGTGCAGAGCTAAGAACAAGTGGGCTCAGCATCTGAGCTAGGCTCTAAGCCTGGCTGGGCTAATACTGCCACAGCTAGAAACAGAAAACAGGCATGATGCAAACAAAACTTTATGACAAATAAAACGCCATCCATGAAACAACCAGCCGAGTTCCTAGCTGCTCTGTTGTAGTTGAAGTTTTGTTTAGATCAGTGCAATCACACTAGGGACAAACGTGATCCAGAGTCTAACTGGCATGAGGGGGAGGTCTCCTCAGTAGCTCCCTGGGTCTGACTCAAGCAGTGTGGTACAAATACAACAGACTTAGTGTGAGTGGCAATATGGAGACTGAGCAGCCAGAAAACTGGGCTCTTCTCTTAGATTATCCACTAACAAAACATGTCACTTTGGGCAATGCCTCCCATCTCTTTTTCCCCTTACACCCTTATCTGGTCTCCATGTTTAGACTGTAAACTCCTCCAGGCAAGGATTAGTTCTTACAACCGTACAGCACTACACACAACAGGCGATGACTGCCCAAATTAACAAAGAACCCCCAAAGCCATGGATCACCCAATCCTGTGCTATCTGATGGTCCTTTTGATGGACCTTTTCATGATTCTTTTGATTTGTAATTTGAAAAGCTGGTATGACATGAGAATATAAGAGACAACCATGCCTACCAAGGAGTTAAACAGGGATCAAATGAGTATAAGATCCAGGGCAGCAGGGCAGGGTAGCCTGTCAGCAGGACACAACACCCACGGTGTCCCTGCCTGGGTGCACCACCACCCTGGAGGAAAGAGGACCTGCTACTGGAGCCACAAATGCTCCCCAGTGCACTGGCACAGGATGGCCCCAGGTGAGGGAAAGGATGGGCCTATCGATCTTTTTATTCTTTTATTTTGAGGGAAACAAAACCCAGGAACATCTCAATTTGCAACTAAAACACCAAAAACATTAAACAGAAATAACACAGGTCAAATGTGTACTGATCTACCAGCCACAATATGAAAAGCAAATAGTACAGGACTAGGAATGTGTGACATTACAACATTTTTACACAAACTGTCTTCATGCCAGAAGTATATTAAAATAAAAGGAAAAAAGGAAAAAAAGAAAAGCAGAACACTACAACAAAACACTGAGCTCAGGAAGCTGAGAGGACAGTCCTGGGCACAGTTAACCAATTTAAAATTAGTCATCTAGATTTCTCTAGCTAGAAGTAAACCAAGGGGCTCCAAACAGCCTGACCTCATAAAAACAGGGTGCAGAAAACAATAGAGAAATAATCCTTTCAACATGGTCTCAACAATGCAGCAAAACATAACCGCACCTGATGCGAATAATGGTCCTTCCTGCAGCCCCATCCCCCTGCGACTCCATGCTGCCTTGTTTCTTCACTCCATGCGAGGCAATTACTAGAGGCTTTACTTTGCTCCAACCTGTTTCTGCTGAGCACCTAGAAAAAAACAGACTTGCAGTTTTGTCTGCTTTTCCATAATACTCCAGATCACAAAGATTTCTCAGTTCCATAGGGTTCTTTTTACTGTCTACTCAGAAATAAGTAACTATATGTATTTTTTTCTCTTTCCAAAATTTTATATAGATGGCTGGCCTGGGAAAGGTGAGGACTTTGAGGGGGTAGTAGACCTGTAAGAGTAGAGTTTCCAAGGCCCAGAGATCCTTTACTTTTTGAAGACATTTTTGTCAGAAATACCTTATTGCTAGGGTGACTTTTCAGTTTTTGTTTCACAGAAGAGATGCCAGGTATGTCTATGTGGATATGCTGTATAGGTCCTGAACATATTTTTTTTGTTTTCAGATATACTACATTTGTGTCCAGACCATATGGCTCTTTCCCTGTTAAGTCCAACCACATGGCAAGAGACTTCTCTAGTGCTAACAGCAACRTTGTAGGTTGTTGACATGCTCAGTGCTATACTAAAGTGTAATCAACCGTCTCCACCAAGACAAATGAAAGTGACTCTCCAACTATTATACTCAATCAGCTTTCCTAACTGCTTCAAGGAATTAATTCAGAAGACTTTTGGACTAAATCAATGTGAAGGAATCCTTCCACCTGACTTCTTATTATATGCTTCTCATATTACAGATCAGAGATACTGCAAAGCATATATGCCTTGGCAGGCTCCCCAGGAAGGAAGGTTTCCAGCTCCTCCTCACATGCCAGTGCACTGAGACTGCACGAGGAGCTGCTGTTTGCTGTCAAAGTTTTGATGCATCCCTTTGCATTTTTAGGTTCTGCTTTAAATAGGTAGCTGTGAAGAAAACAGTTCTCAGTAGAGGTGAAGCTAGAGGTAAGCAGAACAAAGAGCGCTTTGGTTTCATCTGGAAGTCTGATTCATCTCTAAAGCTGGGCAAGGTAGCAACATGAAGGGGGGGGGGTGGAGCGAGTGAACGACCTGTCTTCTGGAGTAGGTGTTCACATGAGCTTTGCATGTTTAGGAGATGCTTCTGTGCAAGACTTGAGTCCTGGCTACATTTTGCACCCTTCTGGCACAATGTGGACTGCCAGAGTGCCTGCTCTTGACCACTTGCTTCTTGCACCTGGTGAGCCAAAGCTTGAGCTGTGAAATTAAACCAGGAGCTTAAAGGTGTGGACAGAAATTTGTTAAGACGTTTTCCAGCATCTGAGTGTGGGCTGATCTGTCAGTATAGAAACAGCCACAATTATTTATGTCTCATCCAGGGAAAGGATTGCTACAAGATATATTGATGCCTGGCAGTGATATTGATTTGTGTCTGTTGAAATTATTCCCCGGGCATTCAGCCACACCAGGGTCACTGGAAGATGTGGCTCCCCGGGCGTGCGCCCACGATCACTGACAGGACCCACGGTGGGGGTGGCATACCCCTTCTCCTCATGACCTGCCAGCTTTCAAATGGGGCCCAATTTGTCTGGCTGTTGAGTGTCTGGGGGCTTTGGACAGTTGAATCATGTTTCAAAAGTGTTTGTAAATGGTTGAAACGAATGATCAAGTTATTGAGATGAATGAGGTTTGCACAGGTGGACATTTTTTTTGTGTGTGTGTGTGGACTTGTTTGGAGACTTCTTGTAGTAAATTGGGCTGACATAGGCTTGGATGCATTGCTTTAAAATTTGGGTTTAATTTTCTCACTATGTGCCCTATTTGGTTGAACTTCTTTCAAGTGAGCGGTTCATCTACATGCACAGAACTGTATGCAAAATCTGGACTAAGGTCTAGACATAGTATACTTTGTAGTGTCTCTTGAGAATTTTCTGTCCAATGGCTTCTGATTCCTTTGGTTTATCATTCATTGCATGCATATGGAAAAATGTGTGTCTAAAAAAACGATGGTCTGGAGGTTTTGGCTTATCAGTTATGTAATGATTTATTTACCCAGAATTGGAATTATAAAAACTGAAATACACTGATACCTCATATCCTCATTATTACAACATGCTCCCCCCGCTATTACTGAGGGAGAAAGACAAAAGGAACCCCACTCCTGCAATTCCACCTAAAGACACCTCCATCATTATAGTCAACTTCATCTCTCAACACTTTTCCTATCATTCCTAGGAATGAGTAACTTGCAACACTGGTATATATTTTACCATATTTAGGAATAATTTTCAATTATATTATAACTCATGTATGTTTTCTTTAGACTGGGAGATGGTAATATTTTACCCCTCCAAAAGCAAGCCAACACTCTGCTCTTTGCTGACCTATGCTTTATTTTATGATTTTATTATATAAGACATACATTTAGTTATGTCTTTTCTGTTTGTTTGTTTCTCCAATTAAATTATATTTTGGCTTCACATACCCAGGGTTTCACTCCTATTTCAGAGTGGGAAGAAATGGGTCATTACAAAAACATGATCCCTTTGATTAGTTGTGAGAACCAGAGCTAGCGTATGCTTTTGGATAGAGTTGTGGGACTTGGTATTACCAGGGCCCTTTGGATACACTGACTGACACCAGTCCTTGCTGCTGATTTTAACTTCTGGGGAGATATTAACCATGTTATCCCTTAGCCAGAAGTATCAGATCTGCCAGAAAACTCAGCTTTTATCTATGCAGTATTTACATGGCTGCATTATTCATTAATTGCTCAGGATCAAGAGCCTGACTAAGCTCGTCCACTCATTGTCTCAGCCCTGGCTCATAAAATCTGTGGAACACAAATGTCTCCGTCCCCTGTCTCAGCCAGGTGCTATTGGAGCCTTTCAAGATTCAAGTCCCCACACTTCCCCTTCCAATTAAAGACATAATCAATGATAGTTAACAATCATTCTCATGCAGCATTTCAAATTCTTATTACCCATGTATTAACTAAAATAACTAGAGATGCTAGCCCCTGCACAGTGGTAACCCTCCGCTCATATCCAAACCATTCTCCTGTTGTCAGCTGTCTTGAACAAGAACGACTGAAGCTTGTGTGACACCTTTCCTTGACAAAACACTTAATTCTATATCCTGTGTCTGTGTGGCTTCTGGGATTGGGAGAACGCATCAGCTACAGTCAGTAGTTTGTATCCATTTTAGGAGACACCTTCACACAACAGCAGCTCTTCCTTTTCTGGCACCGATACTGTTTGGAGCCAGAGTTTCAAGTAGCATTGTTTTTCTCAAACGGATGTAGTTTCTTGAATCCCAAATCATCATCCTTTCCTTTCCTTTCCTTTCCTTTCCTTTCCTTTCCTTTCCTTTCCTTTCCTTTCCTTTCCTTTCCTTTCCTTTCCTTTCCTTTCCTTTCCTT